>KZ308373.1:50259-172085 GCA_000376725.2 Ladona fulva
AGATACTTCTTAGTTTATTATTTAATTTCTTAATGTGACTTAGAAAATGAAAATTGATGGTAATATGTTTGTAAAATCCATATGGAAGCGTCTTGATTAAAAAAGGAACATTTCCTTACACGCCCATTTTCCTCTTGTTTTACGTCACCTCTGGTATCTTTTTCCTCGTCCATATCCAATTTCTCGGAAAAATTCTTATCTAAAAAGGAGAGAGAGGATTATTGGAGTTTCCATCAATAAGAAAAATCAATTAAGGAAGTTCAGTTTATAAAATCCTCGCATGATAACCTCTCCTATCTGGAATAGATGTCTGATTGTGAGCAACGTTCCTTGTAGAGGTCGTTGAAAGGCAAATTCATGCGATTCGATTAAATATCATTAAAATGCGTTGAAACGAGAGACTGAAACTATTAGAAAGGGAAGAATTTTCTGTTAAAAACGCTCCACATGTACTTAATAATACGCGATAATATCTCATTCCTATAAAATGACGGCTAAAATGATTTAAGTCATAAACCTCGTTTCCGTCATTCTGTATACCTTATGTCGTAGCAATTTTAATAGTTATAAAGTATTGTTAGAGACATCAAAGTACCCGAAGGTTCGGGTTTCACAAGGAATTTTCAATGTGCTCGTTCTTAACCATATTGTATTCATATGAGAAGCAAATTCAGCAATAACTTTGAAGGTGGATCTTTGTTAAATATCGATATTTTATGATATACTGCTATGTTTCATGTATTTCTTCAATTTTCGATCGAAAATATTTAAAACAATTTTTGAGTTTAATTTTTTCAAGTATTTTTTTAATCAAGTTTTATGAACGGACATTCTATGGATGGAAAATCAAAACTTCTGTACACTGCCAAACATTCGACGATGAGAATATTTATAAACTCCTCACGAAATGATAAAGAAGACTTATACAGAAAGAAAATTGAATTAGACTTATGGATACTCACAGATGAGTCAAAATGTAAAGAATGTAATCACGGCAACGGTAAAATATTTCTCAAAGTAAATATGTAAAATAAGTTGAATGAATACAAAATCAAATTAATGCAGACAGATATATTGTATGACATTTAAAAATGTAAAATTTAATTTTTTTAAATTAATGGAAATTTCAATGATAATCTATGCGTTATAAATAAGGTATATCAACAACCTAATTTAGTGAAACCTTCGCACTAATTTGTCTAAATCAGTATCTTATACTTTGGTTTTTACTCGCAGTTGGCTTATATAATTCATGCCTTTGAAACATGCATTCTAGGAAAACGCCTTTGTACAAAGAAGGCAATGAAAACCTCACAATACGAAAAAGGCAGGAAGTCCTGACCTTCGGAGCACAAAACGTATCTAAGCCATAAAAGATCAAGGAAGAAGCAGAAACGTGTGCGGATATATCCTTGTGTTAAAAGACGAGGGCGGAAAGTTGATGAACGGGGAAAAAGCTTAGAACGAAACTACCAGAATGTATGCATTTATAGATGAAGGAATGTCATATACTACGCTTCCAAACACTGCGATCTCCAATTCTCGATGTCGCCTAGCCAAACTGTAATTAGAATCATGAAAACGTGGTTTACGAAAAAAATAGAGATATTGCGAAACATTTGCGAGGTGGTTCGCTTGGCATTTCAATAAGTAAGTTAAGTTGCGGAAATAACAAGACAAAGAGATTACTCTTTGGAGATAAATATAGATGGATTTCAGGTCATATAAATTTGATCTATGATCGTTATGTTGGCAAAGATTACATTGCAATATTGCTTTATGTCATAAAAATCATACTATCGCTTCGAATGTGCATTAAGTCTTTCCGGATACTTTTATTAATTTATTTATTTAATTGACAATACCGCCGCAGTTAGACGTTTCGTCAGGTGGCAACGTATAAATGCAGTGCATTACACAACTATTACACACAATATTACTTAGTTCTACATATACAAATACAGGTAATTGGTACTATCTACCCGTCCATTAACTACAATTGTTTAAAAACTACTCCAACCACAATTTCAGCTTCTATTATACTTTTACATTACAACCACTACAAACATGACTTATTCTCCACTTTTCGAAGATTTTGGGAAACAGTTGCCCTTGTAAACGTATTCTTACTCTTCAGGTTTGGAATCCTCGAAAAGGAATTAACTCCAGTATGGACGAAATGACCAATAGTTTTCCAAAGAGATATTTTAAGTAAAACGATTTATTTACAAGCAAGAAAACGAGGAAGTAATTGACAATTTAGAAAGTCACGTTTGAAGGGAAAAAGGGAAACCCCTCTTGGAATTTCAATTGATTGCGGTATGAATGTTAAACGGTTATGAATCAAAACGGAATACTAAATTACTCTTAGGGGAGAGTAACTTGCCAAAGTAGGGGCGATTTTATGCGTTTTCCTTATTTACTCATCCCAAAGTAATTATACTCTTCAGTATTTCAGCTCGGAAATTTATTTTTGATAAGTAATTTTGTAGTTAATACCAAATTAATGCAAATAATTCGTAGAGACACTTCTGTAACAGAGAAAGAAATAAAAAGTTTTGTATTTTATACAAGAGTTTTAAGTACGACCTGTTTTGACTCACCTAATGATGATTTGCGCGAGTTGGTCACAAGTAAAATTGTTGCGTAAACTATAAAGTATTTTCTATCTTTCTCTATGGCCTTCTATCAAGTTAAGCTAGATCACGTCGATTATAGTTCTGTAAAACTTTTTAGTCTGAATATAATCTATGGTAGACGCCGTCACTTTGTGGAATTCAATCAATTAGGAATAAAAAACAAGTATAAATTCCACAATATATTTCCCTCACACGACCGGTTTCAACTAATACATAGTCATCTTCAGGTGCCTCCCCCATATACTGATACCATATCTGATAATGCTTTCAGGTATTGAAAAATATATTAATTTTTTAATATACTACAATAAATATATACAATTTACTGTGGAAGTGTGTACCTAAGGTGATAGATTTGGAATGAGATACTTCTTAGTTTATTATTTAATTTCTTAATGTGACTTAGAAAATGAAAATTGATGGTAATATGTTTGTAAAATCCATATGGAAGCGTCTTGATTAAAAAAGGAACATTTCCTTACACGCCCATTTTCCTCTTGTTTTACGTCACCTCTGGTATCTTTTTCCTCGTCCATATCCAATTTCTCGGAAAAATTCTTATCTAAAAAGGAGAGAGAGGATTATTGGAGTTTCCATCAATAAGAAAAATCAATTAAGGAAGTTCAGTTTATAAAATCCTCGCATGATAACCTCTCCTATCTGGAATAGATGTCTGATTGTGAGCAACGTTCCTTGTAGAGGTCGTTGAAAGGCAAATTCATGCGATTCGATTAAATATCATTAAAATGCGTTGAAACGAGAGACTGAAACTATTAGAAAGGGAAGAATTTTCTGTTAAAAACGCTCCACATGTACTTAATAATACGCGATAATATCTCATTCCTATAAAATGACGGCTAAAATGATTTAAGTCATAAACCTCGTTTCCGTCATTCTGTATACCTTATGTCGTAGCAATTTTAATAGTTATAAAGTATTGTTAGAGACATCAAAGTACCCGAAGGTTCGGGTTTCACAAGGAATTTTCAATGTGCTCGTTCTTAACCATATTGTATTCATATGAGAAGCAAATTCAGCAATAACTTTGAAGGTGGATCTTTGTTAAATATCGATATTTTATGATATACTGCTACGTTTCATGTATTTCTTCAATTTTCGATCGAAAATATTTATAACAATTTTTGAGTTTAATTTTTTCAAGTATTTTTTTAATCAAGTTTTATGAACGGACATTCTATGGATGGAAAATCAAAACTTCTGTACACTGCCAAACATTCGACGATGAGAATATTTATAAACTCCTCACGAAATGATAAAGAAGACTTATACAGAAAGAAAATTGAATTAGACTTATGGATACTCACAGATGAGTCAAAATGTAAAGAATGTAATCACGGCAACGGTAAAATATTTCTCAAAGTAAATATGTAAAATAAGTTGAATGAATACAAAATCAAATTAATGNTGTAGTGCCCGGCCCGGGAGACGAGCGGCAACCCGTAAAATATTTCTCAAAGTAAATATGTAAAATAAGTTGAATGAATACAAAATCAAATTAATGCAGACAGATATATTGTATGACATTTAAAAATGTAAAATTTAATTTTTTTAAATTAATGGAAATTTCAATGATAATCTATGCGTTATAAATAAGGTATATCAACAACCTAATTTAGTGAAACCTTCGCACTAATTTGTCTAAATCAGTATCTTATACTTTGGTTTTTACTCGCAGTTGGCTTATATAATTCATGCCTTTGAAACATGCATTCTAGGAAAACGCCTTTGTACAAAGAAGGCAATGAAAACCTCACAATACGAAAAAGGCAGGAAGTCCTGACCTTCGGAGCACAAAACGTATCTAAGCCATAAAAGATCAAGGAAGAAGCAGAAACGTGTGCGGATATATCCTTGTGTTAAAAGACGAGGGCGGAAAGTTGATGAACAGGGAAAAAGCTTAGAACGAAACTACCAGAATGTATGCATTTATAGATGAAGGAATGTCATATACTACGCTTCCAAACACTGCGATCTCCAACTCTCGATGTCGCCTAGCCAAACTGTAATTAGAATCATGAAAACGTGGTTTACGAAAAAAATAGAGATATTGCGAAACATTTGCGAGGTGGTTCGCTCGGCATTTCAATAAGTAAGTTAAGTTGCGGAAATAACAAGACAAAGAGATTACTCTTTGGAGATAAATATAGATGGATTTCAGGTCATATAAATTTGATCTATGATCGTTATGTTGGCAAAGATTACATTGCAATATTGCTTTATGTCATAAAAATCATACTATCGCTTCGAATGTGCATTAAGTCTTTCCGGATACTTTTATTAATTTATTTATTTAATTGACAATACCGCCGCAGTTAGACGTTTCGTCAGGTGGCAACGTATAAATGCAGTGCATTACACAACTATTACACACAATATTACTTAGTTCTACATATACAAATACAGGTAATTGGTACTATCTACCCGTCCATTAACTACAATTGTTTAAAAACTACTCCAACCACAATTTCAGCTTCTATTATACTTTTACATTACAACCACTACAAACATGACTTATTCTCCACTTTTCGAAGATTTTGGGAAACAGTTGCCCTTGTAAACGTATTCTTACTCTTCAGGTTTGGAATCCTCGAAAAGGAATTAACTCCAGTATGGACGAAATGACCAATAGTTTTCCAAAGAGATATTTTAAGTAAAACGATTTATTTACAAGCAAGAAAACGAGGAAGTAATTGACAATTTAGAAAGTCACGTTTGAAGGGAAAAAGGGAAACCCCTCTTGGAATTTCAATTGATTGCGGTATGAATGTTAAACGGTTATGAATCAAAACGGAATACTAAATCACTCTTAGGGGAGAGTAACTTGCCAAAGTAGGGGCGATTTTATGCGTTTTCCTTATTTACTCATCCCAAAGTAATTATACTCTTCAGTATTTCAGCTCGGAAATTTATTTTTGATAAGTAATTTTGTAGTTAATACCAAATTAATGCAAATAATTCGTAGAGACACTTCTGTAACAGAGAAAGAAATAAAAAGTTTTGTATTTTATACAAGAGTTTTAAGTACGACCTGTTTTGACTCACCTAATGATGACTCGCGCGAGTTGGTCACAAGTAAAATTGTTGCGTAAACTATAAAGTATTTTCTATCTTTCTCTATGGCCTTCCATCAAGTTAAACTAGATCACGTCGATTATAGTTCTGTAAAACTTTTTAGTCTGAATATAATCTATGGTAGACGCCGTCACTTTGTGGAATTCAATCAATTAGGAATAAAAAACAAGTATAAATTCCACAATATATTTCCCTCACACGACCGGTTTCAACTAATACATAGTCATCTTCAGGTGCCTCATCTTCACCTGATGTCCTGTTGTCAAGATCAGTCCTGATGATGGCTATGTACTAGCTGAAACCGGTCGTGTGAAGGAAACATTGTGGAATTTTCACACAGTGTTTTTTATTCCTACTTCTTAGTTTGAGCTCCTCTTAACATCATAAGCAAATTAGTTGTTTTGCATAGCTATCAAGAAGCGCATTCGACCCTAACGCCCTTCCTTTTCTAGAACCACCAACGATCACTGTACATTTACGGGTAAACAACATTCAAGGAACCTTCTGATCGATTTATTAAACCTTAAAGAAATACCAGGAATACTTGGAATGAAGATAAAGTTCTAAAACCCGACACTTACAAGGAAAAGTGCGAGGAAAATACATAATAGAGAAGCACAAGTGGAGGAAAAGGTTGTGAATCTAAGCGTGCGCCGATTGTTTTTTAATACCTTAGAGAGGGCTTCGCATTGTGAGAATTTTCTCAGAGAAGAGCAAGCATGTAAAAAAGCTTCCGTTTTCTAAGCCTAAGTGAATTTACATTACGTCAACAGTCTTCCTTAATTGCCACGCCTTTTTTCTTGGCAGACTAATGGAACTAAGCCCTAACAAGGAAGGAAACCAACTGATATCACATTTGCTGATATTCCACTTCTTGGAAGGCGAACTTCGCACGCTATTGGCTAAATTCTTACATTCAATTTTTAAGATTTCTTGCTGAAAAATGTCTATCTTTTGTCTGAAGAAACCTTTGGATGTGCTTAAAATTATCCAGCAGAATGTAAACTTCGCTATTGTCCGCATACATTGCTTGGAAACCGGAACTGGCAGTTCTAACAGCGTAGATTTCTGGATAAGTACGTTATCAATCTGTTCGCAATCGTTCTCAATCTGTTCGCTCAAACGCATTTCAATGTGTGCGTAAATCTTTTGTAATTGATGACTGTCAAAATCCTCAATTCCTACATTGATAATTTGGCGAATTCTCTACCCAACCACAGAACATATTATAAACTCAATATATAAAGGCGCGACCACATGGAAGACCATAATAATGGGAATAAAACTTCTTTGTTCATTTCCACTGGAAATTTCAGAGACATGTTTAGCAACACGTCGCTACGGTAAATTTTCGCTGAAATAGTGTGAAGTAGTTTTACTCCCAGGATGTATTTTTATATGACCAATAAATTGCAAATAATTGCGTAGTCAGTAATTTACTCCATACGTTTAATTGCGCGCAGAAATATGTATATAAAGCGTATTTCTGCACACTCTATTCCAGATTCCAAAATCACTACCATTATTGTAGTTTGGCAGATATAGATTTCATAGATAGAACTCTAGGTCCTTAATGCAAAATTCCATCTGAAATTCATCGTCAAATGAGGCATGTCTAATAATGTTGCGTTCTTTATTTTAAAAGGCGTTATTTCATCTCTAATAATACGCTCCTGGGTGGCCGTGCAGCACTTTAATGATTGCCAACTAACTAATTTTTCAACCACCAGCTATTACTTGAAAATTTTGAAAGCTTTCAGCTTTAGTTTTACGGATGCAGCTGATTTTCCATATCATGAATTGTATACTGTGACTAAATGGTTGGTTGATTTCGTTATCTAACTGAATAAAATCAGAAAAGATAGCACCTCAAATGCTTTCCTTTGATTGGTGGCGCTGCTCCGCGAATTTAGCGCCTGCAGTATTCTCTTTCCGCCCAAACATGGACAAAATTAGAGGAAACTAATTGCTACAACCAGAACAAATATACAACTTGTCCCAAACGCATTTCATAACGCCGAAATATGATGCGACCGATACAGATATTTTTTAAGGAGAAAAGGACATGATTCCATCAATCCGCGGATGGTAATACTTCAGAATCAGCCGCTCGGGAGTCAGTAACTCTCAATAGATTTATAGTCTAACGATATAGTAGGCGATGAAACTCCAAAATGGAGCAGAATGACATACTGTTAACATTCTATCCAAAATGAACGTTGAATCAGTTAAGGAAGAGGTAATGCTTAAATTATTATGATTAACATTGTTGATTTATCAATTCAGTATAATAGAAATCCGTGAACGATACGCGAACGTAATCGATTGGGAAAGTAGGTTCATAATGCATGTACCCCCTGCCACACGCAGAAAGGCGGATTGCAGAGTACATTTGCAGATATAGATGAATTTTACGCATCAACAAAAATATTTTATTTTTTATAATTGTCACTTTTACTTAATCATGATAAGTTATTGAAACTAAAAGTTTTTCTTTTTCAATCAGAATGCCTTCTATAAAGTTGCTTGGTATGTTCGCCATTATTTTCATTGCTTTGTCTCCTTATCATGCTTTACCCAATTAAACTTAGAAAAATTTTAAAATATAGAATTCATTACTATTAATTCAGCTTTTTCTCCCTCTCCATGATCGTCAACTTCGAAAGTTTCTTTCTATTACTTCCTTTCTTCGCATGCTCATAGATTTTCTCACCGGATGTGCCAAAAAGACAAAAGCGAAACAATCGCAATTTACTTCGATTACGGCGCCGTTTCGTTTGAAGGTGAGGAGGCCTGGAACCATGATTCCGCGACGTCACTTCCTAAGAAAAGGCTTTTTTCCCCTCTCTCATTATTTCAGCACTTTATATCGGCGTGACTTTAAGTGACATCCTGTTTTCATCCATTCAGCAAGAAAATTTTATCCGTCTGCATCTCTTAAGCCGATATTTTTTATACTCTGACCTCTCAGAAAACAAATTAAAAGAACATTTAAGTGTTTTGGAAAACTTATTGTACGCTGATTATCGCCGAACCGTATAGACAGTTGTCAGAAAACTTTTCGTTTTGACTCGTCATTCTTTATCATCAACGTGTAGTCATCCGTATCGATGAGCGACTGATGTCAGTAAAATAACTTATAAAATTGTATAAAACAAAACTTCAGGGCGAAAAATATATGATTTGTTTCTTTCGGAAGATAGAAGGTTTCTTCTTTTTATCGTTCAGTTTTCCATATTGGTGGAATTCTGCGAAACACGGCATGTCGTCTGTTAGTGCATCCGTGAAGTCCCGCGGTTCATCTGCGCTAGAATAGAATGCCTCCAAGCTCTCGTTAACAGAAAAATGTATCTTTCATTTGGTTTTGTCCCAGTCTTCCTCATGTCCATGATAATATTAATCTATTGGGATAAATGGTGATGAATAATGGCTACCTCCACATGGAATGTTAAGTTCTATTTAGGGAATCTTTGCACTGCAATTGCGTGGTTATTTTCGCTTATATTAATCTGGTTCAGTGACTAAAGCAAGGACTAAAACAGCTAAACAACGAGTATCTAATTCCTCATCTTGCCTAGTAAGTTTCATTCCCTCTCGAGAGCTTGAGGTAGCTGATAGTGCAGGGTTTGATATTCAGATCACCCAACAGTGAACTTTGCAAACAGACGTTCCAGCCTGATCTTATTTCATCAGCTGCTTTCCGATTTGAAACTATTATTTCTAATTTACCAGCGCAATGGTAGAATAAGCAGCTAAAATCGTCCTTAGAAATTACAGAATTAGTTCTACAAAACTCTCGCGAGAATAATATATCGATTTGATTCTAGTGTCTCTATCCTCGTAATGTTTATATGACGGAGAAATAAAACTTATGAACAAGCGGTAATACAGTTTTTATCAGAAATACTGAGATGATAGTATATAGTCTCACATTAGATTAGATTCTGGAAATAATTTGGTCTGCTGGTCCACCTAGAATGACCTTGTAGTCTCATAAAATGCGTCTTTCCGAATCTGTTTTTCGTAAACACGATGAGCTGGCGCGATTATACCCAGTAACCGGCGTGACTACTCACTATCAACTTTTAGATAATTATACAAAGATTACTCCCAAAGACGCACCTACCTAATCATGTACGTCAATGCGTTTATAATCATCCGATATATCTCCAATCGAATCAAAACAGAACAAGAGTTCTTTCTTTTTTCGCTGCCAAAAGCTATCATTTCCTTCCAATGCGTACGTTGTTGCCCTATCTCTCTAGTCCAGAGCTATTTCACCTATGATGGAATATACATGGTAAGATCTGGTGATGGTATCTTTCTCATCCTTGTTTAATCATTACTATGCAAATTATGTACACATATGCGGCTTTAGGCGGCCATATTTTCAAAAAGCTCGACCACCTTTGATCTTGTTTAGTCCGACCCCCTTTCTGATCCTCGTAACTTTTACACTCACTCCCTTGGCTGTTGAGAAGTGTGACTAATTGAAAGCGAATTGGTAAGAGTTACCTCGCGGAAAATCCAAGTTTTCCTCGCCCGGTTTGCATTCAGCTGGAGATTCTTACTTAATAATAGAGATGATTTTTCATCTATGAGCTTTTAGTGTCCAACTGATTCAGGAACCTAATAGGAGTAAATATATCAGAAATTGACTACTTTATTGCGATTAACCCGTAATTACGTGTGATAGATGCTGGAAAGAAGGAAATTACGAGCTTTAAAGAATTCTAAGTGTTGACTCACGTTCCATATTTATAATGAAGGGTTTTTAATGTATATTTAACGGTACAGTCGAGGCGAGCAAGCTAGAAGTTATAATAAATCTCCAACCCAATGTGATTAGTCGAAAACGAAATACGGTTGAATCTATATATTCATAAAAATTGTGTGTGGAAGTATTAAATACATCTTGATCTCTTTAGTTGGTATTTTTTTCAGAATAGGCATAAAGAAAAATACAGCATCATTACAATTGTTTCACTAATATGCAGATTTATATCCCTTGTCACCGCCGAAATGCTGCTTGCAGTGTATTTATGTGGATGTAGATGAGACGCACTAGGGGCTGGCAGAGAGCCTCGTTCGAATGAGAGCCTAGAATGTGCTGAGGAATTTTTCATAAGCTTCACATCTCGAATCTCTATATGCGAAGCAAAATCTACCCAATAACTTCAAATTATGGAAATTCTTATTGTGATTCAAATCTTGTTTTAACTTTCCACTGCGCAAAATCTTCAGTTTTATGTATTTCCATTTATTTCAATCAGAAATGTAGACTACGATCTTGTCTCAGGGCCTCGAACCTCGGATTTTCTAAAGCAGAGATTTTCAAAGTGGGCATACCGCATACTTTTCATAGGCAATGGACAAACCTAACGGTGGATTAACGCAATGGTATTTTAGCCTATGGCCGATCATATGTTTTCTTGAATGAATTATGCAGGGCTATTGGCATCGAGAAACATCAGAGAACTACAATTTAATGGATGTTTTATTGGGCTATATATTGTTCTAAATTTGGATTTACATATATAATTTACATGGATAAATATCGGTTAGATAGGTATCGGTTGAGAAGAGGAGGGTAATAATAATAATGATGACGACTTGCTGCGGCGAATTTTAGATATAAGAGTCCACTCTTACAGCTTGCCTTTTTCAAGTCACGAACACGAGCAACCATGCCCTAACCAGAATACGAACCCGGGATTACGGCGTTACTAGGCTAACACGCTAACCACTACGCCACCGAGGCTGGCATCTTCTCTTTGGTATTCAATGGTAACGTTTTTGGTAACACTGTTCTAGAGCCTCCAATAATCTTAACGGAGGACCACAGGAAACACAAATGGCACTAAGTGGGTATTAAAGAATCAAAGTCGAAAAAATTATTCAATGTCAACAAATTTTCCGTGATTTATTCCGGCTATTATAAACAATAAGGCAAATGTTGTAAATCTGTGACACACGTGCCCAAAGCGGCACGCGTGAGGGTTATTTTGGCACGCGGAACTCTGACGGTGCTATCCTTACTGTGTATTATATATTACTTTAGTGTATTCTTTAGTTATTAATGGATTTTAATTACAATACTTTAAGCCCTCGATGAACACGATGTCGTAATGCCATTATGTCAGCATTACTCGCTATAGTTTGGCACCACACTTGCACATAAAACTTTTATCTAATATATCATCCTGTCGAATGAGAAGAGAGAAAGGAATTAAAGAATTGAAGATACTCAGATAAACAAGATATTCAAGTATTCGTCCTTCCTTATTGCGGGGAGAATTTCCGGAGATTTTTGTATCACTTCATAGGCTAACATGAATTTCTCCTCCGTCTTTGCAATGTTAGCATCATCTCTTAAATATTTGATGACATTGTTTTCTACGGACGAGGAGTGCCTCGTTTTTTCCTCTGGAATTCCTTTTCGCTGGTAAAAGTGCCCTTTTCCCAAAGAAAAGTTTATATTTCCTCTACGGATAAGAGTTTTATTAACTGTTTCGAGGAATTGACGAACTGCAAAAGAATGCCAGACTATAACTTTTTTTGCTGCTGGCATAAAACTTGGATTTCTCCTTTACCTTAATACGCCCATCAAGTTTTTATCCATAGTGTTTGGATGTCCGCTGTAATGCAACCGTGAAAGAGATGGAGCAAAGTGCCATCTTTTGGAAGCCTAAGGGACAGAAGAAATAAATTACTTAAGTTGTTTTTCCCGGCTCATCTTCGAATTAGGACTGGGGTTGCGTTGATCAGATCCGCGCCGTCCTACGGGTGCAAGGGGTACACCGCACCCGGGCGGCGGCATCTAAAGGGCGGCAACAGAAGCGTAGACAACCATTATTATTATCACATCAACATTATTTGTGGTTTTCTACGTGACAGACACGACTTATCTAGGAAAGATTATGGTGCGATATTATAGATTGGCAAATGTTTAGAGGATAGAATTGTGGATAACTCAAGACGAGAAAGGTATATTTGTGTCATGGATTTAATCGAAGAGTTGGCATCAATAAAATTTTTCTGGTATCAAGAATAACCTCTGCAGGTTTTGGAATATATATTTTCTAGATGTTTGATCGGAGTCTTTCCTAATTTGCAAACAGCTTTGCTTTGCGTGTTTTATTGACACTTCTGGATAATATTGCTGCTAAGATAATGATAAGCAAAATTAATTTGAACCATTAACTCATAATGTCCATTCACTATGTCAGCATATGGAACATGCATAATTTATTGTTACTGTTTTTTTTTGTGATCAATATACGCTGGGGGTCGAAGTCATAAAACAATGGTTTCTTAAAATCTCACAAAATAAGTTTTACCTGCAAATCAGGAATTTTATGGTTTGGGTATTTAATTTTAAGGGCGGCAAATTATGTTCGCACCCGAGCGGGTGATAGGCTGGGTGCTGCTCTAGCGATGATTATGATTTAAGTGTCAATTGCAGTTCCTACTTGATCCTATTGTTCTTTTCTCAAACCGATGGCTTTTCTTGCAAATGTTGTTTCGATCGTTTTATAGTCTGATTCGAATAATCAAGGCTAATTATGCCCATGGGTGGAAGTGTTTTCTTTGTGTTACAAATTTAGTTTACGATTTCTGCTGACCCTGGTGATACATCTCTTTATTCCATGGGAATAATTAATAAGTGTCGGTGGTCGTGTTTGAATGAAAACTCTCGAGTCATTATTTTATTTTTTTATATTTGTTGTAAGTACTTACATTGAGTAATTCCGGGAAAGACTGTTCAAAATTTCGATACCTTAAAGTAAATTAATATATACACATTTCCTGTTCTAAGTACATGAGTGATAGTTTATACTATTACCTTAAGGATGTGGTAAGCGGAATAAGAAAACGGATTCTTGTTGAGAATGAATGTTTGCAGTTACTTCATCAAAATATAGAATATCGGAAGCTGAAAGTAAGGCAAATGTCTAAAAGTAATTGAAACCGTAATTCCTTGTGAGACGTTTACTTTTGCATAAATACAAATAAATTTCTCCCTCCTTAAATGAGCGTATCCCAACCCAGCATCCTAAGTTAAGAATAACCCAGTTTCTTTTCGAAAAGAATAGTTGACTAAATTTTGTATTTAAAGTAAATAACGTACCTACGTCGGCAACGTTAGGGGAACTCCAGAAAACCTCCTGGCAAAGAACTTTTAAGTTTGTAGGGCGTATCGCTGAGGATTTACCCAGGGGGAATTTTCCGTAGTATTAAATGACGCGAGTTGTAGAAAAAAGCTGCTTGGAGCAAATAAGAATCGATAAAAACGCCTCCTTATCTTTAGCGAGCTTCATCGGAGAAAATTAGTTCCGTGTAATTGCAGCGTGCCAGCATCAATAGCAACAATATTCCGAGAATCGGACACCTCGAGGCGAACGGTGGAACTTAATCGACTTCGTAAATGGACCGTTCTAATTTCCATTTGGAAATTTGAAGGCCTTTCCCACACGAGATAATTCCGCAGGTGTAATAACCAGCGTAATCCCGGCGTCATCAACATCGCCACCTCTGCATTCCTCGCGTCCTTCTTCGTCCTTCCCGCACCCTCCCACTCCTCCCCCGAGCGCTGCATGTGTGTCATAGAAGAGGAGTTGGAAGAAGCCCAAGAATTCCCTCTCGGATGAATCACGCAACAGCGCCCAGATATCGGCCGCAGAAAACCCCTTCGAAGACAAGGGGTACGCCCTTGTTTCCCGCAGATAAAGCGACGCTTTGAAAGCCAAAGTAACAATCTGGTTGGATAATCTCAAAGGCGCCGACGCGTTGACTCTCTAGCATTCGAAGTATCGAAAACGATATGGAAAGGGCTTTTATGCTTTCCTTTTCATCGAAGCTTGTTGTTAACTCTAAAAATCGTATTCACGCTGATAATTGAGGATGTACATCAGTTAGTTACCATTCAGATAGCTTATTAGCAGGTTCGCCATTTTCGCACCCCCTGCCATACTACATATGACGGTTAGCAAGGTAATGCAAGTTTAAAATTCATGTACAATTATGGGTGGCAAGGATTCTCAGCAAAATTCCCTTCCTGTTTCTCGTAATCTTTCTCCCAATAATATAGGAAAAATGTTATAATATGACTATTAACAATAAACAATACAAAACGTATAAATACAAAATTTTAACTAGCGAAAGCTTAATTTATTTAACATAATTTGTTACAGAACAAATGTAAGAACATTTATGTTGATTTACGTATGAAATAATACATTACTTACATAGTGCTCTTGCAAATGCAAAACCTCCGATAACAACTACGTGTAGCGGCACGTCCCTGGCCTATGTAACTAAAACTTTACTTTCTCTGGGATTGTTAAAAAAAATTTACCTACATCTTGGCTGCCAGGTGGTGAAGGTCAAGTTGTACATTTAATGATATGTTATGCATGTCTACAAATGTGTTAAGACACATAAATATCCAGGGTGGAAATATATTTGAGGTGGGCGAAGAATTCTGAATTTTCTGACCACAAGTCACTGGGTCGACTATTAGCTGAGGTTAATTGTAATGGGGTATATACTGGGGTTTACCGTATATATTCAATACATACCCTGACGTTTGCAGAATACGAATAATGAGGGGCATAGGTAGGATTGGAGAGGGGGTTCAAAGTCATGTAGGAAACGCAAATCACTACAATCCAGGAGTGAGAAAATTCATAATCGTGTATACATCGTGAAAGATTGATATATTAACAAATTGGATTAACAAATGCCAAAATAAAATGTACCTTTACCATTATCATCACTATCGTAAGCAACAGTTGATTTCATAAGTGACTGAAAAGTAACACCGTGACTTCATTATCCTTACATAATTTACGTTTATTTTGCCTCATTCGAAATATCTTCAGTTGTTACCGAAACTCATCGAAGCAATATTTGACTTGTAACTTCTCATTATCATACTTTATAATGTTTTAGAAGTGATTGGTGAATGACTAAATTGTTGACGATGCCAATGAAAATTTTCTGAAGCCGTTTCGAAATTTTTGACAGGAGATTATGCGGTGATGGTTCTTATATAACCTTATCGTTCAATCTCATTACTGAGGAAATTAATCAAAACTAATTTAACATATTTCTCGATATGCATTACGGTCATTCATACTGCAGGATACTACCAGAAAAAAGGTACTGCAATAACAGAAACATCCCGGATAGCCAAGGGGATAGCGCGTTCGCCTTTGGAGAAAGCGGTCCAGGGTTCGATTCCCGATGGGAGCCCATATATGCGAGATGACATAATCTGTTGAAGCGCTTTAACGTTACTATTATTACAACATTAAATAATAAATATTGCAGCAAATAAAGTATAATGACGATGCGATGTGAGTAAAATTTATCCCAGGACTGATTTCTCTCCTCAGAAAGGTTGGCCAGAGATTTCTTTTCCTGTCAGTTAATGGAGATGTTACGCTTTTCTTAGTAGTAGTTTTCTGCCTATTTTTCAACATATGAGTCTCATCAGTAAGGCTTCTTAACTCTGATTTGAGGTTTTATATACATATCCACGGCTAATATCCTTTTGCTCTCCTACACAAAATACAATTTCATAATACTGAACCGCAGCATTAAAACGAGCAATGTACATTCGAAACGAAAGAAAGAACGCATGTATTACCTCATCAAATTCCTCTAAGTTCAGCTGTGATGCATAGCCCTCCTACAAAGCGTTCGGCCACCTTTGCTCTTAAGGAAAGGAGGAAAAAATAAAAGCGAAGGGTTTGACCCAAATCTTGTTAATCTATGAATATGCATTCACAAATGGCTAAATAGATTGCCGGATTCCGAGAAGAAAGAATGGAGTTTGAGATCAGAAAGATTTCTGCGTCCGGTTCGATAAGATAGCGTTCTTTGGCGGTCTCTTTACAGAAATGTGGTTGTCGTCATCTGCTCGTTATTTATTGAATTACGCACCCTGCGCAAGATAAATATCCTTTCATGAATGAATGGATTTATCTTTCCTAAGAGAAAACAGGGTATAAGACAAGTTTACCGATAAACAGAATCTGAGAATATTTACCGGGTTTTTTACAAGGAATTCTATCAGTGCAACCTTTGACACAAGACGATCTCTATTTACCGAGAATCGCTTTCATTTGTTTGGCTCATCGTAAAGTCTGTAAATCATTTAGCCCGATGTCAGATCAAATCGTAATCCTTTCCATCATTTGCTAAAAAGTTAATATTAGCTAATACATGGAGAGGAAATGAGATATACCAGGCAAGATGGTGAGGAATGAGGTAGCTTACCCCTTGCTTTTCTCACTAAGCCAGAGTATCCATGTACTATAAGTGGATAAAATTCGCCTAAATGCAGTGAAATGGGGCAGTAAGTAACACTTTTAGAAGCTTTTAATAAGGAGTGAACAAAAATTATACCTTTTCTAAGAATTACTCTTACCTCAATAACCACATATTACCACGGCGATGAACAAGAATGAGGGAAAAGTAAGTGAAAGTTACAATTTTCTCTATCCTGTACCGAAAGATAAATGAAAAATATTCCATCCATTAAGGTATGGTTCCTAGTAGGATCAAATTGAGGTAACAAAAGCAATGCTTTCGATTGCATGAATGCTCATGCATTATCAGCCATTGCATAGCGTAATTTTTTGCCATTTTTCTGATTATAGAGATAATTCCTTATTATGTAACGATTTTTTAAATTCATATATGCTGGTTAAAAGCAGTAAGTGACAATGTGGATGAAATTCATAGGAATCAGACATTGTAACATATTTAATATTCAAGTTGGATTGAGTAAATAAATAAAATTGAGTTGGATATGGAGTTAGAAGATCACAGTTGTGGAGGTTCTGAGATATCTGATGCTCCCCGCGCGATTGTAAATCGACTTTTGGGATCTTTGCCATTTCCTGTTGTTTTCGGTTTGGTAGAGGAATCTGAAGAGATGGTGATTTTACTCTTAACAAAAAAGATCATACAAGGAGTGAGAGGGTCAACATGACATATACCATAATGACGAAATTTATCATAAATTATAAACTGAAACAATCATTTTCTGAACTGTTAATTCAGAGAACACGTTAAGTGCAAAAAGTTTCCGTAATGAGAACATTTCCCGGCCAGAACGCCACACCTGAACATAATTATGATATAAGAACATGATGTATAACTAAAGTTTTCTCGCATATCTTATCTAAGGGTATGTATCCAATTATCATGGTCTAAAATGAGTATTTATTCATTAAACTTTACTGAATGACTGCACTTTTGCTCTAAGGCCTGCTTACGTAACATGTCTTCTTCTAGCAACCAATTTTTAGCCGCTGATGAAATAAAATTTTTAGAATTTAATAAAAACAGTTGTAAGCTATAACTCGATGAGTATCCTGGATATCATTTGGGGCTACTATAACTGATTTCAAAGTCTATTTATCGGCTGTTTTCAACCCTTTCGTAGTTGTTATTATACCGCTGAGTCTGATCTGATGTAATTTTGTAAAGATATAAACTTCTTTTGTAAAGATATAGAACTTCATCAACCGTAGGGGTTTCATGGTGGAAGAGCAAATCTGAGGGAAATGGAGATAGCCAATTTCCTATTTTAAAGAAATTTCAAATAAAACGCTATCGGAAAATCCCCGTGATTCCTCTGAATCGCGCAGCACGTAGCTCACGTATGAATTCGCATGTGCACGTACGTACTTTCCCACTCAAGAGAACGGCGTTCGTTGCCAGACTCGCGCCAAAAGTGTCCTCAGCATCTCTTCTTTTGTGGGTTATTTACGCTGGCGCAGTACCACAAACATATCAAGCACCACGCTGAGGCATTTCGGGGAAATCTGTCAGCGGCGCGATATATTTCGAGAAATAGGAAGAGAAGAGGAAAATATGGGGCGAAGATGTAGTTGGAGGGGGGAGATGGATGGAAACAGGGCACTTAAAGGGAAGGAACATATGGGATAAAAGCAGGGAATGGACCAGAATGAGTTGGAGTGGAGGAAGGAAAAATATCGATGGGGAAGAAGGGGAAAACTGGGGCAGGAATTAAAAATAGTAACGATTCGATTACTCGAACTCTAAATACGTTTCGATACATCGCGGTATATTCATGATAAGCGATGGGTCGAAATGAGAACAACATTAATCATGCATAAATAGTTTAAGTAGGAAATATCGATTACATTAATCGAACTCGAAAGAAATACCTAATCTATCGATATATTTTTCTGGGTATTTCGTTAAAATCGATTAATAGGAATAGCAATATAAATTGAAATTAGGTATACATGTTGCATTTTTCGCGTTTCGACAATTGATGTTTAACTCGAAGAAGGATATGATATATTTCTAATTCGATGGCCTAAATAGGAACCCTTTTTGTTAGGAATAACAGTTCCATTTCCGTCTAATGGTGCTGTTACTTTCGAAAACTATGAAAATAAAAGATATTCAAGATGATATCGAAAATGAATCTTTGAAATCCACCCCATTTATGGTTGTGTTGAGCACCCAAATTTCGGGATGTTGATGGACAAGATGCTGGTTCGACTGAGCCGTCAGAGGGAGAAGGGAAACATCGATCGATTAATTGAATTCGATATTTTATACTACGACATTTTGAAAAATTTTCGTCCAATCCAAAACACAAAAACTGATCTGAGTCTAGCGTCCCCGGAGTATAGATCAATTAGACGAATAGTAATGAAATGATCGAAGTCCGATCCATAGATTAACGATATCTTCCCGATCAAGATATCGATTGAGTAATGCTTGAAGATCGTTCGATCCGACGCATTTTTCGATTCGATGCAAAGTAAAAGACCGCAAAAGGTAAAACTTAATAAAATATACTGCATAAATTATCTTTATAGTAAGACTTTTGCTCATGCGATGAAGTTTTCTTGTCTTTTCCATTTCATTTCGTTCGATTTACCCTTAAACTCAATTGCAGTGCGTAAGTCGATAAAAAGAAAAAATATCTTTAAAATTTCTGGAAGAAAGCAATTCCTTGAATGTGTGCCAGCTTGTGTTCGCAACACTAAACCAATTCCAAATTTTGAATAGAACAAAGTCCGTGAGGATTCTCGAAACAAAATGGTCTATACAGTTCTTCGCCACTTAAACGCGTCCCGCTTCTCGCTAAAAAAAATCAGCGCCATCAAAATGTTTATAATCACCTAGTTAACTGCTGTTGGCAAATTTAAAGTGACGACGTGGTCGTAAAAGATTGCAAGCACTCTGGTAAGAGATGGAGGGGAAAGTGATGGAGGGAAAGAGAAAAGTCGGACAATGAAGGGAGTTTGAAAGGGGTGAGTAGTGCGGAGAGTTATTACGGAGTGGAGTTGATGATTAACAGAGGGAGGTCTGAGTGAGTGAAGAGTGCAATAGCCTAGTTGGAAAGACGTGATTCTTGCAGGAGGAGGAGAGGTGTAATGAACAAGAGGAAGGCATTCAAGCAAAGAGGGCCTTGACGAAAAAATAGACAGAAAGGAATAGAAGATAAGGCAGGAGAGTCTGGAAAAATTGAAGGATGCAGAGTAGAGGTGTCGAACATTTTATTTCCAGAGGTCCGCATTAGATCCAATTAAGACTTCGTGGGTGGCGGATTGTCCTCTTCTCTATACTTTTAAGTAGTTATTCATTAAAAACGTTCAAATTTACTGATTTGTAGCTATGATATTTAAATGGAAATTATTTTTCCTTGTTTAATATGTATTCCAACGGGAAAATCTTCGTACTTCAGACAATGTAGTCATGCAATAATAAAAAATGTAATACAAAAAATATTGAAAAACATAATGGTGAATGAAGAGAGAAGGAAAACAAATATTAGAAAACCCTTCTTAGAAACCGTACCATAAAGTAATAATAATAGTTATTATAATCAAATTTCAGGATATAAAATCAAATTAGACTTTCAGGGCTACATAACCTCATTTATAAGCTCAAATAATTCATAATTTTTAACGTAACGTAAATAACTAGATGAAAAATATTTACGATTAATACCATTATTAGCGATTAAATATTAATGTTATCGGTTAACTATCAAGATCGTTAAATATCGAGATCGTTCCTCGAAAAATGAATTGCATAGAGCGTTTTGGTTCCCAAAAATTTTTATTAAGGATTGTGTTTGTTAATAAAAATGTATGGACCAAAAGAATTTGAGCATTACCTTTCACAATGAACGATTTAGCCGGGTTTCACGACGTAAAAGCTGAGGTATTTCTTAAAAATATCTATTTTCTCTATTACAAATATCTATTTTCGTTATATATATCAATCTAGTCTTGTGTAAGCGTTTTCCCGAACCGTGTGTTTTTTCTGAAAGCCTTCAGCCGAGGAGTTTTTTCCCACACCCCCATCCTTTACTTTTTGCTGGATTTTTTAAGAACTCTTATTTAAATTTATGTAATTCCATAACCATACCATAATTGGCTTCAATGGTTATGTGTAAGAGAGGCCCACATGGGCCTAACCTCGCCGAATGAAGAGTTTTATAGTGTAATAATAAAATATAATACCATTCAATTCGAGTGGAGGACTTTTCTTGCTTTTTCATACAAACCCACTTTTTTCGGAGATCCAGCAAACATAAAAGTGGTTGTGAAGACAAGTTTGAGAGAGGTCTTGGGGAAGGAGTTGAAAGAAGAATGGAGAGATAAAGGAGATGATAAAGCGAGATTGAAAAGAGATGCGGATGAGATGGGAAGGGTGTGGACCGGATGGATGCTGCAGTGGTTGAGCTGTGAGAGAGTGAGCAAGGAAAAAAAATAAACGGGAAGGAGCGGAATTGGGAGCAGATACGGCCTCCTGATTTCATTTGTCTTCTTTAAAGGGCATGCTGGGTGACCCCAACACACGCTTTTGTCTGCAACCTGGTAAGTGGCGGATCCTCGCCTAGGAAGAGGTTACGTCATCGCTGCACAAGCTGTGGTCACCCCATCTGCAGGATCTCAACCTTTATTTCGACACGCGTTCGCAGAAATTGCCTTTTTTGTTTGGGAAACTTTCCTAGGTGCCCTTCAAAGTTCAGACTCGTGTCTTGTTGAGAAGAAGAACACAGCAATGCCATTGTTAGGTTATGGCTATTGTTGCAAACGTTGTGTGCTCCTCCCTAAAGTGAATACAAACGAAGGATAACGCATGGGATGACCCTCCTTTTCGTTAATTGATGATTGTGACGAACAATTTCTTTCACCGACGTAGATTTTTATTTTATATAATTTACGTATATACGAAAATGCATGACCTACTGAGTAATGAGACCGTTATCAGGTACCCTTCACTCATCGAGGTCCTTATAAATATAATTGTTGCTGCCATGTCTACTTTCCGTAAATTAAAATAGAAGTGCGCGCCTTGATACGAATTTTCGTATTTTATATTTTACTGTGTAAGATATTATGTAATCTACAAATTTGTGCCGTTTATTAAGTTGTGTCCTTTTCGTAAGAAATTGTGTCAACTTCATAGTTACTTCCGAGGTTAAAAACATGTAAGAGTAGTATTTTAATTTACTATTGGAAGGTTTGTAATAAGTTCTTTTGACCTGCAATGAAAATGAAGGCTTTAAACAATTTCGTCATTCAAAGAGGTGTTCTTATCCCTCCGTAAAAATATATAAGCATATAAACGCATAATGCATTAAAGCAATAACATTCTTGCACCCTTTAAAATAGTTTTTGGACCTTTAAAGTTAGTAAATTTTCTTAATACATACATTTCTTCGCTATTTAATACGTTAAAACTTCCAGGCCTTTAAATGAAGGGTGTACGGCCAGATAGCCAAAGGCATTCTGATTGTAGGTCCACCTTTTAAAAGAATGCCTGAGAATAGTTAATTAAGTCAATATAATAGCCGGAAATAGTCAAGAGAATGTAATTATTGTATTGTAAGAGATTATTGCTTAGTTTTTGTTCTATTCCTATTAATCACTTCGACGAATCCTTATGAATAAAGCTCATCCTGTATTGATGAGTAATTAATTTAAAAAGAGAATAAATCTGCCTTTCTCAGGGGTTGGTAATGTTGATTTGATCTACAGCGGATTGCGTTTTAATTCATTCATTCCTTAGGTAAATGTAAGATCACCTCGGTAATTTCATGCATACATTGTAGAGAGCTACGCGCAAGCAATTGAAAAAGTACAGATGCGTTCAAGACTCAAATCGCTGCGTTCAAAAACACATACTCCAGTATTTTATGGAACTATGAACGATAACTTGTTCTAAAATTTCTAGTTTCATACCCCTTACTGTAAGAAAAAAAGTCTATGATATTGTATTTCTTATTGATATTTTAAGATTTATTATTGGCTCTAAGCATTTGCTCAGCCCAATAAATGATAATGTTCCTGTTCGTAGAACCTACTATACCACTCTCTTTCCTAATCAATTTCATAGGGTAGATGTGACTAAATTTGAACCCCAACCACGGATAACGAGGGCGACCAATAAAGAGTTAATACTTGCAGGGTATTGTGATGTTTTCAATGTCTTTCTTACATCTCTGAAGCGAAGAATGTTTCATGCTCCTAACAATGTAGGATATATATATTGTGTTATGTACTTTTGTGTATTCTATTAGTACATATCATGTTTATTTGTTCCTTGTTCACAATGCTTGAAATTTGGGATTACCTGTAAGCAGGAGCGTAGTCAGGATTTTTCCATGGAGGGATTTAAAGGCATGGAGTAAACACTGCATTGCCAACAATCCAGGAGGAATACTTCCTCCCAACATCTAATAACAGTGTAAACCGTCTTATTTCAACATGTATACCCTGCGAATCTCCAGTAGTGTTTGTATGGCATAATTGCAAGAGGTCATCCTCTCTCAAGAGTTAAATAAAGAGTAGTTAAGAAAATTAGTAAGAGTTAAAAAATTAGTAGCTGTTGCATTTCTAAAATGCTTCGACATCTGAATTAATTTCGAGGGTATAGGCTAACACAGGGAATCGAAGCCGGGTCTGTTTCCATCACCGGCGAACGCGCAACACGCTTGGCTGTCCAGTAGCTAAGTTTAATAAATTACTGTTATAACTCTTCGCCATAGTATTTAGCACGAGGTATGTATCGTTGCATAAAATGAATTCCAGTTCAGTAATTGCCGTATAAGAAAGCACGGAATATACTAATGTTATACAGTAGAAACTAATCCTCAAATATATATAGAATCCGTTCTCATTTCCCAAAATTTGGAATGGAAGTTAAAATCGATTACGAACTGTCGTGAGCGAAGGGATACGAATTTCTTGACCTCAGGTTAAAGATCCGATATCTCAATCCTTTCCATTTCGTTTCGGATGAGGGCTCACTTGATAACGGTTCCTCCGAAGACACGAGAGACCGTGACAATGTTCGGATGGACCTTAATTAGCACCCTCTGGCGGTACGGAAAGGTTATACAACGCGGCCTAATTGGCGAGCAACGAGATTGGATTGAGTAATGATTTTTGGCGGAGAGGCGGGAAAACCCATTGGAATGGGAGGAAAGGAAAAGTAGTCCGTTAGGAAAATTATTACCTTTATTTAAATATACTTGAGGTTGGGCCGGCAGCCAAGCGTAGCAGTTGGTATAAACGAAGTTATGAGGTATTCGGTGGTCCGTCGGTAGGGTAGTAAAAATTCGAAAGACAGACTTAGAGGTACGCGAATTTATTATTTGTTGTTTGATGACGGATGAGCTGAACTCGTTTCTCTTATGAATGAAAACATAGAATCGAAAATACTCTTTATATATTTATATCTAAATCGACTTCCACTGTAAAAGAAGAACACAGCAATGCCATTGTTAGGTTATGGCTATTGTTGCAAACGTTGTGTGCTCCTCCCTAAAGTGAATACAAACGAAGGATAACGCATGGGATGGCCCTCCTTTTCGTTAATTGATGATTGTGACGAACAATTTCTTTCACCGACGTAGATTTTTATTTTATATAATTTACGTATATACGAAAATGCATGACCTACTGAGTAATGAGACCGTTATCAGGTACCCTTCACTCATCGAGGTCCTTATAAATATAATTGTTGCTGCCATGTCTACTTTCCGTAAATTAAAATAGAAGTGCGCGCCTTGATACGAATTTTCGTATTTTATATTTTACTGTGTAAGATATTATGTAATCTACAAATTTGTGCCGTTTATTAAGTTGTGTCCTTTTCGTAAGAAATTGTGTCAACTTCATAGTTACTTCCGAGGTTAAAAACATGTAAGAGTAGTATTTTAATTTACTATTGGAAGGTTTGTAATAAGTTCTTTTGACCTGCAATGAAAATGAAGGCTTTAAACAATTTCGTCATTCAAAGAGGTGTTCTNCTATTCGCCAATCTTCGTTCCACATATTTTCGCAAAATTTATTAAAACGAGATCTATTTTCCTGGCGAAAATTCGATACCTTTTTTTAAATTTCTTTATTGAGGAAATTATTCCGTATAAAGTTGAGTATGTATGTAATAGAGAGTATTCATTGCAAACGAGAGGGATAATTAACTGTTATATTCACACATTATAATTCAGTCATTCGTCTAAGCGTGGGATAATTATATCTGATTATATTCTCTAGATATCCTGACTTGTTTCTCCAAAGCCATGGGATAAATTTGAGTGTGGTCATTATTGTAAATGAATGAATAGTTTCTTTGTAAGGGTAAGTTATTCCCAAATTGGCCTCTCTTCCACCTAACTACAGTTTATATGCATAGTTTAAATGTAATATTTAGAATTAGAAGAATGAATACTACAACAAGAAACTATTTGGCTTCGGAAGACCGAGAATCTTCCTGTACGATACAGAAACAGCTTCCATGACAGCTATTAATTTTATCTGGTAAAAGTTAGATTAGGGCCGGGTAAAGCTGTCTATTGGTTTAGACCCCAGTATAATTTGTGAGGGAAAGAATTATTCGTTCTCAAACATCACTTTTGGTTCTTGCATAGAAACGGAGGCCTTTCATACTTGCTTCGTAATGCTTAAACAATCACAGTCTTCTTTGTTCAATAAAATTTACTTCCACAGAAGAAGGTGATCAGCGACACGAAAAATCACGGTATTAGATAGGTATTGAATTTCAGTTTCTGCTATCTCTACAGCATCTTCAGCGTTTAGGATATTTTAGCTTTACTGAAGGAATTTGTCTGTACAGTCTTCAGCCTGAAGGCTGCTTTGAATGAAATCCCTTCCACCATAAGCAATGAAAAGCCTTAGAGAGGGGTTGAGGTGACTAAGCAAAATGAGGAGTGAGGTAGTTTGCCATTACTTTCCTCATTGAAACAGAATCTTATAAAACGAACGACTTCTACGTAATTGAAGCACAGTGACTCTACAAGTGACGCTTTTCGTAACATTAAAAAAGGAGATACCGTAACCAATGTCATTATTCAGCTCAGTAGCTTCCATATTATCACAGCCATGAAAAAAACTGAGATAAAAGTTAATGAAAGATACATTTTCCTCTATTCTGTACCAAAAGACAAATGGAAAATATTCCATTCATCAGGACATGACAGCAGGACCACTGAAGGAATAATAGAGTAAACATAGTATATTTATTCCCAAATGCATCGTAACGACTGATTCCTGAACGATTTAGGAGTGAGTGAGTACGAGTAGGGGATTGCCTGGTAGGGTGATGTACAGTGGGGACTTCGTGGGCCCCGTGACCGCTACGGTAGCCGTGAAGGCCTATCAGGAACCCTGAAAAATCTTACATGATAAGTTATTCTTGACAAGTGACTTTCATGCTTTTCAAGGAAATGACAAATTTGTAGTATGGATTGTTAAATGTACATGCTGTTGTAGATGTGATCTTTTGTAGAATGTATAATTGTGTGTGATAGTTGCTTAAATTGTGAACTTGTAATACTATGTAATTTTAATATGTAAGGCATAGCTTTTTAAATTGTAAAAATGAATGTTCGATTGTATTATGGAATTGTATTTGTTCGATTAAAATAATAATTGTTAATATTGCCTTGTAAAATATTGTAGTTAGTGGACATGAGTTTGAACATAGTAGAATGTAGTTATATAATGTAATGTCATTGTAGCAATGTAATATATGTTAGTTGTAGAATGTATTGTAATGTCGCCACCTGACCTATTGTCATCCTGCGACGGAGGTCTGTAGTAATAATAATAATAGAAAGGTTCAGGGTTGAGATTGAAAATTTCTTTCCTTCATCGGTCCGGGTTGGGTTCGGGCTCAACTATAAACGGGCTTGGACCGAAAATTTCGGTCCATGCAGGTCTACTACTCTAGTAGAGACACGTTCCTTCTTTCCGACTGACTACATGGGCAGCCACACACATGCACGCATCGTTATATTGTAAGTCCTCTCTTCTCCTGACAAGCAGCAGACGTGTCGAGGGCGTGTCTTCCCTCCGCAACATTACGTACACGGCGTATCGCGCTTCCGCGCTGCCTGACCGCCTTTGGAGAAGACGTGACTCACGTGACAGGCCTCCGTGCTCGAAAAATCACGGCGACGCCCAAATCGCACGAGTCATATGAGTTAGGTGATTTGTTGCGGGGAGAATAAGGGCTGTCCGTATGATGGGGTCGCAACAATGTGTAACGATGCCTTCGCCAATGAAATTGCCGCTAAACCACTGATTGTTGCCGGAATAAACCCATTGATGCCGATAAAGCGGAGTGCCTACCGAAGCAGGATCTTATGAGAAGTAACTTTCGCTTTCTTTGTATCTTGACCGCAGATTCTTCGCAATTTCATACACCAAATTCCCTTCAGGCTATCACGAGTGTTTCCAATTCGGAGATGTATTGTAAATCGCTTAAAGCCTTGTAAGGACGCTTCGTGCAACATTCGTCATCGTTTTATTCAAATTTTGCTTTCCTTACTCGTAAAAATGCATAACGGAAATTCGTCAAAAAAGAGCCTTGCTTGCCGCAGAATAATGATACATAAATACAATCGTCTTTACTGGGCGAAATTAAGATGATTGCATGTATGTATATGTCGTTATTCTGCGGCAAGTATGGTCCCCTTATGAGGAATGTCCGTTCTCCATATACTCGCAACAGTAATGTCCTTATACTGTTAATATCCTATCTGATTGTATTCTGAAAGTATCAAAGACAAATATTTAAATTTCCTCGTTCTTGGTTATATCTCAGCCTTAAGGCTACGTTTCTAACTTTCAGTAAGTTCATTAAGAAGATTTTAGTATAAAAGTTATTACTTTTCTAAGCAATCAGAATTAAGTGTAACAAAGGAATACATTCATCAGAAGCTTTTTCATTCGTTTAAGAGTAGTTATTGCGTGTCATTTCGCGGAAAATAAGACAGTTCAAATCTTAATCTACCTTCATAAACAACTAAAACCTCCAAATAATAATTATGTAAAAACTCAATTTATTAATAGTGTAAATACTAACTGTAGCACGGAGGGAACCAATTTTTTAATTCATTTGAATTCAGTTTTACCTCCGGTCAATCTATCTCCCAGAACAAATTTCAGAGAATCAAACCAATGCCACTGTAAAATTTAATTTAATCAAAACATCGTTAAATGTAATAAATGTATGGGAATTCATCTAAATCTCTATGACAGTAGTTTTTAATTCTACGACCATTGGACATCTATTTCATTAATAATTCGTATTTATGCTCGCGTGAAAACTAAAAGAGCTACCGGGTAGCCAATTTGGTAGCGCATTCGACTTCGATTAAAGCGGTTCTGGGTTCGATTCCCGGTGGGAGACTACATCTGCGAAATGACCTTAGCTGTCGAAGCACTTTTAACAACATTACTGCAACCCTGAAAACCAATATGCATTAAACTTTAGTGTCTGCGAAAATCGTTATAGAGTTCTCCTGCCATTGACCATATGCTGGGCTATCACCTACTCGTAATAGTGGTATTGCTAAAAGTGCTTTGGTAGCTGAGGCCCTTCTGCACATGGGTCCCCCTGGGAATTGAAGATCGGTACCACTTCCACCAATATCACCTATTCTGATAATAAATCGTGGCTTATATGGTGTTACCCAAACAACTTAAATCCTTAATCAGTCACTTATTACGAGACTATTCCGCGTAACAAAACCCAGAGACAAAAGAACACGAAAGTGAATGCTACCTGCTATTGAAAAAACCACAACTGTTGCCAAGGAAACTAATAGAGCGATAAAAATGTCCAAAATCTTACCGAAAGTGACGCAACAGGTTAAGTGACTAATACTATCACGTACTCAACTGGGAGCACGGTTTCATAAGTCCCTCCTAAGGTCGATTTTCCTTAAGGAAACGCTTCAAAAACATAAATCGGCGCGGAGACAACGGGTGCATGACAAGTAAGAGTTTATGGGGCAGACCATTTCAATCAATCCATCTCCCAAATTGATGACCTCTAAGAGAACTTTCTCTTTCGCGATTCTTGGAACGACTTTTATGAAAGTATCCCTCGGTCTTGTTTTTTTATGAAGTTGGATGAGAGCCACAGTTAGCAGTAAAGCTCAGAAAAATCAGTAGGCAGCTCCAGATTAAGTTCGAATCCTCGAAGGTTGAAATCATTGGAGATTTTGAGAAATCCTATTATGTTAATCTCAGCGGAGATATACGATTTTCCGATTCCATTAATTTCCCTAATTAATAAAATATATCTAATGAAATTACTAAAGAAATCATGACTGGAAGGACAGAAATTAATTTCTCTGAATGTAATTATTGTTAAGTGGAATTGCGGTTGTCCTTAAAAATTGATATATTTTTGGAGGATTTAACGCTAACGCTAACCTTTAGGGACGTACGAAGGGGTTATACCTTTCGGCCTAACTGAAATTGTTATTATATTTAGATAGCCGGCATGGTCCTGCTACAGTATCTTGACGAATGAAATATTTATTATTTGTCTTATGGTTAGGGATAGAGAAAAATGTATCTTTTATATACCTACTTACGTCTCAGTCTTGTTCATGGCTGTGATGATAAGAAAGTTACTGAGGTATGAGTTATGCTGAATAATGGCATCCATTAAGGTTCCTCCTTCTGCAGTGTTCCGAAAAGTTTTACTCGTAGAGTCATTGTGCTTTAACAACGGAGGCTTGTTCTACTTATAGCATTCTGGCTTAGTGAGGAAAGAAAGGGAAAACTACCTCACTCCTCATCTTGTCTAGTAAACCTGATTTCCCTCTCCTAGCTCTTCGTCGCTGATGTTAGGGGGAATGAGCTCCCAACCAGCCTTCGGGCTGAATGCTTTACTGACAGTCGGCAGATGGTTTGATAACCTGTACGGAGATGCATGAAACAGTACTAGAAATTGTTGGAAACTACTTATAATTAAATTAGATTTATTTTGTTTTATGGGCTCTGTTTAAATTCCATGAGAAAGTACAAGAACCAAATAAACAAGCCAAAGTTGTCTTGCTCATACCATCAAATTTTGTTTCATGCTGGATGTGAAGGCAATATACCTTGACTGAATCAGACCCGGCTCGAGATACGGGCGAGCTGGACGGTTGACAGAGAAGCCGAGGTTTGCTGTGTGCATAATATTGGTCAAATCGAAAATCCGGTATGCTAAGATGTTCTGTGATAACTTTTTATCTTATTTACTTTTTATCGGGACCTTAGTGTTGCTAAGATAGTACGCTAAACCATACCTCACAGAGACCGTTAACAGCTAAAACTGCACACATTAAATAGATTGATAGGAGAGATTGATGATAAAAGGAAATAATACCACCAATTTTATATGAAACATTAGCCATCGATTCCTTTCAATCCAATACAATGTTGACATTCGTAACAGATTTATATCCTGCGTAATATATTACAATAATCACAATTTTTTCATAAGGATACCACAAGGTACATTGGTTAAACATTGGAATACCTTTAGGGAAGTAATTCATTGCGTAGAAACTTATCTGAAGAGGATTCCCTGTTTTTGCAGCCAGTTGAGTTAGCTGTCAACACATTCCTTATCTTGTAGAACGTTTGTGAAGATGTCGCGTAGAAAAAAATCCGTGTCAGCGGACAAACTTAAATCCCATTCGTTGACACGTGTTACAAAGTTTGCCGAGCAAGTTATGCGCTTGATTGATTGCCCCGCCATGTGCAACTGGGCCAAGAAAACAGATTTCAGTTTAGCATCTTAAATCATGAACGCAACATGTCTTTCCTTTACCTCCTTTATGAGAAGGTAAATTTTCTACAGTTGAACGTTAAATTTGATTATCATTTTTAAGCAATTAGCTGTGACGAAAAGAGCAAGCAAATACACATCTCACGTCGGAAATATAAAATAACATAGATATATTTATGTACGAGTGTATTATTTTATCATCATTAACGCAATTTATCAACTGCGTATTTTAGTAATGGTGAACATTAAAAATTGTTTACGATTTAATGTTTTTAAAAACTAATTTTAAAACTCCATTCGATTGCCATCACAAAAATGGGAAAAAAGGTTTTGCACGGGTTGCCTATATCACGTTTGAATACCAGTTGCGAATGACTCGTTTAGAAGTCGGGAATATTTTTCCAGATTGAGAAAAAAAAATAATAATATAAATCTGGGGTAGGGTTTTCAAATAAAATTAATTGAACCCATTTTACTGCAAAATTTACGGAAAAAATAGCTCCGAGAGGTGATAACTAAATATTCTGACACACGGAATTAGTTAACGAAAAATCAATCATTGGAAAACTTGAATTTTTTTTCGGCACGGATTTGATATAAGAGAAGCTGATGAGTATTTTTGAGCCTTTAATTCACCGGAAATATTTATATATGGTATTTTCACTATTACTGTCATAGATCCTGCAATCCATTTGGCCTAAATAACGTTTCCATTGATGAATAAATTGGATGGATGCGTTCTATTCTCAACTTTACGTCATCACCATAAATAGTAGGTATCACCGAGTGACTCATTGGTAGCCATTTTATGTCCCCTGACCAACGATGCACAATGTTCTAAACGTTGTTTTTGTCAGCAGTTTCAGCATTTATCATTACAATCGATGAGTTCAGGTTAATGGAGTGGGTTTTCATTCACACGGAGGTATCACGTTTCATCAGTTAATTGTAAAATAAAGTTACTTTCTCGTGTGTATGCGACCGAAATATTTGGTTGAATCAGCAATATTCGTTTCTACGCATTTTTTTCAACCTGCATATAATTCTTTTCTATCCTGTATAGATGATTACAAATGTGAGTAACACATTGTTTCTCTTAATCAATCTCGGAGCAGAAGCAGGGCAGTGAATCGGTCATATTTAACGTATAATTTGAAATAAATCATTCATTACTGTCTCGACGTAAGTGGTGTTATCGTGGCAGTTCAGCCCATCTAACAATGAATCTTTTTGTATATTTTGTTTACGATAACAATTATTTGCGAAAAAATTCACACAAACACACCGCCTGTAAGACATTCACCTCAAAGGCTGGGTCGAGTCTCATTACCTTTATAATTAGTAACCAGAAGCTTAGGAAAAGGAATTTAGTTTTTAGTTTTTGGTAACTGACAATATGAGGAGTGAGGTACATAACTGGACAATATGAGGAGAGAGGTACTTTGTACTTGCTTTCCTCACTGAGCCAGAATGCCATAAGCGGAAAAAGTTCACGTAGATACATCATAAAAAACCCAAATAACATTTTTTCATGGCATTCGAGGATAAAACAGGATGAATGACAATATTCAACCGGAACGCACTTTATTTAAATTCACCGATATCTCATAAACTTTTTTATCGTATTGGCGTTGTTTTGTAAGTGTTTCATATTTATTAAAATCTTATACATCCATGATTCTACTCTCAACCACACCCGCTGTTCCTACATATACCTATTGCCATTAGAGTATTTTGCGGTAATGTTGCACTCTTTTCTGATAATTTCACATCATTCATATGTTATTGCATACACTCATATCATATCCTGATAACTGTGTCAAGGGATCACTGTATTCATTTTAATGATTTTGTACACCTCTTGATTTTTACGCGTTTGATTAATAACCTTTGTTTATGATTCACCTCCATCCTTGATGCATCGTCAGGACTTTTTCTCGCAAGAAAGCTAACACGGGATTCGGGAAACTTAATGAGAGAAAACATCGTAGAAGTGAGACTTGAAGATTGGAGGGAAGACTTGAAAGATGAGGAATCTTGCGTTGAGGAGGTCAAGGATTAAATCCTTTCGGCGCACGCCTCTCACAAAATCACCAAAAGGCGGTATCACCCATTTGTGACTTTGCTTAGTCACGATGAGATGACAGACTCTTCGAAACTGAAGAGCGGAAAAGAAAATAGTTCACATATGTTATTTATGGCTACCCTGAAGCTATGCTGTCTTAATTTTTCGATAATATCATCGAAGAGTTATTCTTTGCTAATAGTTTCTTGAATATACCCTAATGTATAGAACGTAAAAATATTTGTAATGGAGATAACAACTGGAACTATTATACTGTTAGAACTGGACAACCGCATTTTTTACTTGTGATCATAAAAGTGAATTCGTAAGCTGCAAAATCAAAAAGAATGTAATTTATACCCATTAGCAATTCCATTGTGAGTTTGATACCATTGTTTCTTATAAAAAATAAAAGAAGCAATTAAACAGCACTAAAATGTATGCTAAATGTGGTTAATCACTAAATTCCATAATAAAAACTGTATACGAAGAACAGGAGTGAATTGCTTTTCATTTGAACAGAATCGATCTAGAAAACAAGGCTTTTTTTCAAGGATAAGGCATCAGGATTCGACTTCGGACGCGAGTTTTTGGTTGAATTGGAAGAAAAATAAGATCATTGGTAGCTGTTGGATTCAGGTTAGCCCAGGGTAGATGAGATTTAGCGAGAAAATATTTATGTCTGTAATCATTATACTCAAAACTCATCCGACAGATATGGTCTCACGTTTGGGAGCTCAGAAGTGCAGTCTACAATTGCCATAGAACAAAGTTACATCGGTTAGTGATTGAGGAGCTTCCTCGAAGGAAGAACTTTTGTTAGTATAAGTTAATATGATCCGAGATTCTATAATGTATATTTTCGTGTTTGGAATCGGGGGCGAAAGTAAAATTCATGGGCTCCCCACAAGAACGATAATAAAATTATGTAAAAACCTACGAATTTGAGATTCTCAGAGGCCTTGGATCTACCACTATGAGGATCCAGATAAATGCCTGTTGAGGTTAGAGGAATAAAAAATAGGTGTGGGTAAAACGAATAACATACTCTTATGGGAGCAATTAAAGAAATTGTTTGGACAGGTAAATAATGATGATTGCCACGCAACAGACGATTTGCAGCCACGCCCGGAAATGTTTTTTTTTTTAATCTGAAAAAAGTCATTACCTTGAAAGGAACTGCGATGTTCAGCGATTCACTGATGTGAGCTCCTTTTTCAGTTTGATCCCGCTCCAGATTTCTAGAGATACAGAATATGTATGTGTATACTCAGAATTCAAAAGTATTATTATTATTATACACACGCGTTACAATTGGACATACGGTCCGGTGGCAACGATAATACAATCCCATATAGATCGTCATCAATACATCAGTCGCTACAGCCCGTCCAGAACTACAATCTACATCCAGCAATCCTTACATTTCATCAACAATAATTACCAACAATCATCACATTATAAACATCATCAAACAATCCTTAAATTCCGTGCAAAATAACTACAACAATCATTTCATTACAAATGACATCGAAAAATCCCAACATTTTGTCTAAAAATAACAGCCATCAATCTGAATAATATCTAAAATAATTACATTTCATCTAAAATAATTTTAGACACGTTGTCAGCATTTTTCACGCCACATCTACCTCAACTTTATTTTAAAGGTATGGACACTTGTATGGCTAAAGTAAGCTGTATTGGCTAAACATATTCTAGTGTATGTTTTGAAAGATATGTTGTGGGAGCTAAAGGGATTAAAATAATCATATTTTACCATTGAGCTTCATCATCTGCGATCGTCATGATTTTGCTAAATAAACTCTTTAAGCGTAAATGAAGAAGCATGCAATGTCTGGATAGTAAAACTATTTTCTAAAGCATTATTGTTGAACCTCGTCATTTATCCCCTCAATGCGCTCATCAAATTCTTTTCATTAACTATTGAGATAACTCACCCGATTCATTAGCCTTTAGAACAAATGCATTTTAAAATTTGCTTTCCTCCTGAAACGTTCATTTCCATTTCTTCGCCGCCACTAACGCCTGTTTCCTGAAATATAAAAAAAAACAGTTCCTGGTATAACAAAAAACCACTCAGAACTCATGCCAATTAGTGAGTTGTTGAAGCTCACAGGAAAGTGGTTTGCTACGACTAAATAGTCCATCTAGTAGGTGTCGTTTTTTGTGGGGAATATGTTCGTTTTTGTTTCCTTCTTTCTGACATCAACCTCACGCCTACCATGTTCCCCTGAGCTGAGTTACCACCCTCATGGAATTCAGTTTACTTGCATTTCATAGCTGGCTTAAATTTTCCTTGAATTATGAAGGGATAATACATATAAAAGTTACTGAAATCTTAGGGAGTTCAGCCCATCAGATCTATCGAATTCGAAGTTGATTTTACTTGTGAATGACTCCCCTTATTTTTCTGATGTATTGATCATTAAAAATCCTGTTGTTATTATTTTAGTTAATATTCCCATTATCTCTTAAAATCCACCGGAATTTCCGGTTCCTAAATAATATTGAACTACTGGTATCAATCTCTCTCTAGGTGGTATCCTATACTACCCGCTTCTCTACCACCCCCACCAGTTGCAGCCCTCCATCCCGCTCCCCGCCGATGACGGATGATGACAGCGGTGCTTGTAAGCCCCTTCAAGGTCCTTCTGCATTGCCCCCTTCTCCCTCACACCACCGCCTAGATGCACACGTGGAGCCCTTTAGAAGAGGGAGGGGGTGGGGAAGGAAATGCGAAAACGGTGCATTGTGGGAGATTGGGAGAGAGGAGGAAACGGAGGCGGAAAGATCCTTTTCTCGCCTCTGGAAAACTACGAAATGACCAAGCGCTGAAAGCTAGCGTTGCCGCAAGAAATACGCGCTGTATTGAGCTCCGGAATAAGTCTTGAAAGTCTTGCCACAAACCGCACTATTCCTTCAACAAAGGCGTAGGCAATAGTGGAGTTTGTATAAGTATAAATCGATGCAGAACGGCATCTCGCGCGTTTAAGAAAATATCCATGAATTCGGTATATAAACCAAACAACGAAGAGAAAGCAACAATCGTGAGATTTAAAATCGTTAAATAAAACAAAATCTGCCTTTCTGAGAATTATGCATTAACGTAAAATACCTTTCCGCCCGTCAAAAAGGAAAACACGTTTCGATAGCTGAAGTTCATTTGTTGAACCGCAAAATTGAAACCGCGGCAATAAGTTGAAATTCTTTCAGTAAAGACAAGCGAAGGCCTAGAAGGACGTACTGTTTATCTCCGGTAAGATAAAAAGGAATTATTTAGACTTCTTTTGTTTAGTGTTTATCAGAAGCATTCATTCCAGTGGTAACGGTTTATTTACCAAACAAAAAGAGAGTCGCAGCGTCACGGTTGTAACTCATGAAATCACTCCATCTACAGCAGAATTCAGTGTTTAAAGGAGTAAAATTCAATAAATAGAAACAAAAAGTATTTTTGTTTAGTTATAAGGGAAATGAAATTGCATTTAAATAGTATAATTTCTAAGTAGAGAACTAGAGCTCACATTTTAAGGTTACGAATCCTTAAATCAAAATACAAATTATATAACTAAGTGTATTGAAATTCAAAAAGGCTTTGAAGTCCAGAATGCGTCGAAGAAGCGTCGGTTTGTTTCCCGAAAAAGAATAACGGAGACGCATTTAAGTAAAGCTAAAATCAGCCTCATGGGATATCAATAAGAATCCAAACTTATAGATATGATGCAACTCTCCAGGCCAGTCCACCAGCCAATCTCTTCATTCCTTCATAATTCCTTCCCTTACTCTCATCATTGTCTTCCTCTCATTTTCTAACCTAAGTCTCTTTCTAGGAATTTCTCCCTTCTACAATTCCCTCCAATAATCTCTACGGCAGATAATCGAGCCAAAGCGTATGCCCGGTCAAATTTCCTCTTAAATTAAAAGTACATTTCAGTGGCCTGGCCCATTTATTCATCAGAAAATCACATTTCCACAAAATCTTATTCATAAAACAGAATGGAAGCTGCGGAATATCAACTCTGAGAATCTCTGATAATAGATCGAGTTAGCTCTATGGAGAAGTGTTACTATGTTTTGATGGTATGGCGACGATATATTGACTGAATTCCCATGTCGATATGGTCCGGCGTATCATTTTACCACCTTAAATCGAAGACGTGATATTAATGTTTCTCAATGAAACCATTATTAAACTATGACGTACATTAAATATTTCACAACATACAAGCGCTTTAAATAGTATTGTAAATACCGATTCTTGGATAGTTAAGAATGCGCGATCGCTTTTGGTGAAGCAACCCCGGGCTCGATTCCAGACGGGAATATTTGCGAAATGATCTCAGTTGTCGAAGCACCTTTAATTAGTCTGAAAGTGATAAATGTTCGTGGAATGAGAATACTGCGTTCGATTTTACATAAAATAACGATAATGAAAAAAATTACCCTCTTGCCATGTTGGATAAAGTTCCTGCTAGAGATGTTAGGTTGGAAAATAATTTTTCAGGAAAGAATCATTACATATGGCGAGTAATATATCATGATGTTACCGCATGGTAATACAGTGGTGCTTGGACGATTTAGAACAGATAATCAATCCAAATTATATTTCGTATTTTTTAATGTTTTGAATGATGTCAACAAAGAAATTGGCAAAATTGAATAATAATAATTATCGTGTCATTATTTAGACGAATTTAAGTCTAATGAGAGTAAATATTCGCCTTATTAGTGTATTATATCGCCTATTCGCCTAGTATGATGAGACTACACTTACAATTTACCTTGTAAAGACGAACGCAAACAACCGTATCTTGGCCAGGATGCGACAGGATTCGAACTCGGCGTTGGCAGGCTAGCAAGCCAACCACTACGCCGGAGAATAATGACATCAGATATACAAGTGAAGTTGAGGAAAGTTCACCATCGGGCTGAAAACTTGCCACTAATTTTCCAGAAATTTGAGGAGGGAAATTGAATTCAATTTTAGAAATATAATAGCAATTGAAGTAAAATATGTAATCATTCAAACCTCATATTCTTGTAAAAATCATCATGATGGTAATTAATTGAATGTAGATGAAGACGTCTGGCAATCCAGCACTCCTCCCAGATGCATTTTCGAGTGACGTCAAAATCCAAACAGAGATCGGCTCGAAAGTACACTCATTTATTGCCGCTTGATGGCACTGCGAGCAGTATTAAATCGGAAAGGAAATTACTTCGAATGCAATCGTTAACGTCAAAAAAAACATTGAATTATACCAAACAACTCCTCGAGGTTCTCATGTTGACCCTTGCTCTGTCCTGCGCGAAGTTATGTGGCACTTATATAAAATCTGCATACCACAAAATTATTGGGAATGTATGTATATCTTTTTTTGTATCCTTTTTTTTAATAAACGCGGTAATAATTTTTCATTAAATACACACTGGATTTATTTTTTTTAAAGGAGATATTTTCCCCTTATATATGATTCTTTTATTTGATAAAATATCTATTTATTTCATTCTCAGCTATTTTCTTTTTTATATTTGGAGCCTATACAAAATTTCTTTAGTTTAACTTTTATATTTCTTTCGTCGTATTATAAAATGCCAATGTGTAGGTGTGATATGTAGGTACTTATGCATAATAAACTACAGATAGACCGAGTACGATTCGAGTATCACAAACTTAGCTATTTTATCTAAAGATGATAACGAAAATTATGATCATTGTGTTAATTCTAGTAGTTACCCATTTATGGAACTGAACAAATACTTCGATTATAGGGCTCCCCGATAGCCAAGTGGGCAACGCGTTCAACTTCGGTGAAAGCGGTCCCGGGTTCGATTCCCGGTGGGAGCACACGTGCGAAATGAACTAAGCTGTCGAAGCACTTAACAATACTACTACTACTACTTCGATTATACAGTCATATACAATTCTATGCAATCAATAAACTTTACAATTTAAATCAAAATAGTATTTTTACAAATTCTTTTAAATAAATCATTTGTGAGCTAATAAGTATCTAGGTAAATTTATGAATAACTTGTAATATTATAAAAATTGGGTTGGGAGTTGGCCGGTTGGGACCTCACCCCCTCTACCATCAGTTACGAATAGGTAGAAGAGTAAAATGAGGCTTACTAGACAAGATGAGGAGTGAGGTAGTTTTCCCTTGCTTTCCTCAATGAGCCAGAATGCTATAAGCAGAACAAGTCCACGTTAGTGAAGCACAATGACTCAACGAATAACACTTTTCGTAACATTGCATAAGGAGAATCCTTAATTAATGCTATTATTCATCATAATTATCATAATCCTCAGTAGCTTTTGTATCATCACAGCCATGAACAAGACTGAGAAAACCATATAAAAGGTACATTTTTCTTTATCCCGTACCAAAGAAAAATGATAAATACTTCATTCGTCAAGATATGGTAGCAGGACCATTATAAAAACAGCGAATGGTAATGATTTTAATAACAATAGAGAGTATCACTAAGATTTATATAAATAATGTAACTAAGAGATATAATTAGGAATATACACACAGAATATAAAACAAAAAAGAACATTAATTACATGCTACACAATATACATAACTGGGCTTACCATGTCCTGTTTTGACCGTGACTGTCTCGGTTTTAACTCATGGTCCCAGTCAATATTTCTGTTGTCCCGGGATGATGGAAAAATTTTGAGAAAGAATATAACGTAATAATATAGTATAACGTAATAATATAGTATAACGTAATAATATAGTATAACGTAATAATATAGTATCACGTAAGAATAACGTAATATACGAAGATTTCGTTGATAGAAGTCATTTATACGTAAACTTTATAAGACAGTAGAATGTCTTGAAAGCACATTAAATAAAAACCAGGCTAAATATTAAGGCAAAGTCTCGGTTTTAGCCGCTTCATAGTTTGTTAATTCCCGATCTCTCACTATCAGAATATGGTAACCCTATTCATAACAGAAAATCAGCAATACGTAAATTAAAAATAGAAGACATCAATACGATGATGATAAAATTAAATCAAAGCTAAAAAATATCTGCGAAAGATACGCTTTTAGAGGAAAGAAGTAACACGTATGAAGGCTGTAAAATATTGACAGTGGTAACGTATATTGGATTGTAACGTAACGTAAATAATTCTTCTGGTAATTCAGTGGTATAATGTTTAGGAAAATTGAAAATAAAATCAAACGTTAGGCATACCTGAATATAATACTGTAATACAGTAACAAGCTTAGGAAGGAAATACGGTAACTCAGTCTTCTCAGAAAACATCAAGACAATGCCTTCAATTCAAAGATCTTTGTGGAACGAGATAGAATAATTACCAAAGGAAGCAATTTTGTTAGCCTCAAGGGAATAGCTGCACGGGTTTCCTCAGTCCCTCCTTTCCTTCCCACGCCCATAATAACTGTTCGCGTGATTATGACGTATGTTTTATTTTCTGCCTTCGACTTAAAAGGCGCCATTTTCAAATTCTTCGTCAAAAGTGGTAGATCTGTACTTTACACAGTTGTTACAGAAACTGGGAAAAAATTCAAAAGATAGTCATTCATTTCCATATCTATTTGTAATTCGACACTAAAGAAGTTTGAATATACAACGGTGATGTATTTAGGCTATTAATACGAATGGAAAACAATTCGCTATCCAAATGTTTTTATATAAGTCTATAATGTAAATATAGTATAGAAACACTTATTCTATACTTACACACGGAATAACATGTACATATAATGGCGAGAGATTCAATCAGGTCTATCAAACTCCAAATATTCTGGCAAAATATTATAACGAAATCGTTCTTGAGTTTTTGCGCTAATACTGTTCATTGTTTAATAAAATTTAACAAATTTAGCATTTAGCTATTATAAAGCTCGGGCATACTATTAAATGCTACCGCAATCCTTAAGATTATATTTTTCGAAATTTTTTCCATCTTATTCATTCATGATTCGTCATGCCTGACTAAATAAAAGACAATCTATGAATACATTAAAAAAATATTATTAGTGCATTAAAATGTATATTATATTATTTTAAATTAATGCTATACATTATATAATGTGGTATTATAAAGAGGCTGGTTAATTTTAGTCAAGAATATGGTGAATAAATTGGTCGTGCGATTATTAAAATTTAACGGAAGTTTTAAATGTTCAATATTTTACCTCAGTTTTAATATCAACGTCAATTCAATAACAAATATAATATTATAATTACATTTTGCTTTTGCCTTCTTGTAAACATTGAGGAATGACGGAGATGAAACAACGTGCATCAGTTTTGTATATTTTATTCTATTGCTTTCTCTATACGATTTCGTGTTAATTGGATTTTAATTGATTTTATGCAATATTTTGAATACTTGCACGATGTTATTCGTTGAAATTTTTGTATTGTGCTCACTACTTTCTGGCAGGCATTCTTATGTTTATACGACAACAATGAAAGTGACGATCATGAAACGGAAAGGGAATAAACAATTTACGAATCGTTTCCTAAATATATGTGTTTAAGGTGAGAGCATTCGTCGACATTTCCCCGAGAGTTGGCATCAATCAAAAGCACACGTGTTTGAGGTCGTAAGCTTCATCATAATCCTGAACTTCTTTGTCACTCTACGAGGAAAAGCTTCGTCAACGCACTGTAATCCAAGGCTTTGTGCCAAACGAACGGAACGGAGGAGGAAGACTGTTTTGATTCGAAATCTGGTAAAAAATGAAGCCAGCGAAATGATTTCTCATTAAGGTGGTAATCTTCGTTAAGTCTTTCTGAATTAAATGGATTAATAACCAACCTGGGAATTAGTATGCTCGATCAAGAAAGTCCAACGCGTTTCATGTTGACAAAATGATTGATGGTGGAGGGAGGAGACCCAAATTAATCTTAATGAAGCTTTTGCATCAGCTTATAACTAATTAGATGGAATTCAGCTGTTGGCGGAGGAGTTAAATTTGTGCACCGCATCATCCAATAACGACAGAAAAAATAATTTTCATTATTGTTTTAGTTAGATACCTAGTTTTCTTATTTTCTAGAGCAGTGTTCTTCCTCTGCAAAGCGTATAATTATCTTTTCCATTAAGTACCTTATAATTCAATTGGCTTTTCTATAACTTAGCTAAAACACAAAGTAAGTTCTCTTCATTCACTCAAAGTTAATAATATTTTTGATTCTTTTTGTGCAGCTGTTATTCACGTTTTCAACTCTAAAATAAGTGACTTACAACACCCGAAATAAAATATCTGCGAACATACCAGATAGTGCTGCGGAGGAAACTTATATCAGAATTTTGGGAGGAAAATTCGTTATGGGTTATATAAGTGATAAGGAATGGGGAAAACACTAGTTCGTAGGTATGTACACGTGGAGAAGTCAGGAAATGGACTCATAGATTCAGTCAGAGACTAAAAATAGGTGATTATATGTGGAAGCATAACGATGTGGTTAATTTTTAATAGCAGTGATGTTAAGAATAACTAAACAGAACATAAAAGACTCATCCGCTGATAAAAACACGAAGCTTAAAACAAAGCCATTACATCCTCTACCCGCATGATTCTTCATTGCCTCATAGTCACTATTTTTTATGTTGAATTATCATTAATGGCCTCCCGGATAGCCAAGTGGGTAGCGCATTCGCCTGAGGAAAGCGGTCCCGGGATCGATTATCAGTAGGGACCAATATGAGCGAAATTACCTTAGCTGACGAAGCACTTTTGATATATACTATAGCATTGGCATTTTAGCATAGCATTTTCTGGGAGTTTCATCTACATTAACAGCCTGCAAGCCATCCTTCGGCGTGTGGCAGGGGATGTGCATTCAGAGTGCTCGAGTTACCTCTTTAATTAATTGTCATCGCGTATCGTTCGCGAAAAGAATGAACCCCTAAAACGACTTGCGCTCGCATCTATTTCTCTTCGTTTACGCCCATAATCGGATGGGCCGAAGTAGCAGGGGGTCGCATAGCGATTACGTCTTCGCAAATATACTTTCCCTGAATGTATCAAGTTCTCGCAGCCTAGATTATAATCTCCTTTCTTTCAAGGATTCCAAACCTTCGTCTGAAAACAAAAAACTCATTGCCAGCTTGTCATCAGAAATTTCTTCACTCCTTGCAAAATATGCAATTTGTTGATTTAATTTTCGTGTTTGATGTAGCAGATATATCGCGGGAAGGAATTCGGACGTCTACTGCCTTTTCGAATAGTTTTTATTTCTGATGCGGCGAGTTTTCTATTTATTCTATGTACTAGAATTTTTGTGCATTATTTAAGCATCTGAAAAAGATTTCATTTTCTGATTTTAATGGAATTTAATTCCTATCCAGGGCACTGCTCATTATTAGGTTATTAACGCAAATTATTATTATTATTTCCAAGTGAAAGAATATTTACACAGACATTTATCATCATTCGGCAAGGAATTTTATCGTGAAAATGTACCAGATTGATCTCAATTCCTCTTTGCTATCTCATGTTTTATTATATAATTTGTTAAGATGTTCATATACTATCAACCATTTAGTAGGTTTTCCGATATTTTGTCATGTACTTAAATTCCGAGTTATGCCCGTGGAGTTTCTGGTTTGAATTCCTGTAGTTATTGCTCTATCCATCAAGGTTTGAGAAGGTATTTCGCACCGCTATTAACGGGTTTATTCCTGATACAGATTCTTATTTTAAACTTCGAATTAGAAATATTATATTCTCAAACTCTTACACATTTCCATACCCTATCTTATTTATTCCAAGCCTTATAAGGGTAACAGCGTCAGACCGCAGACTGAGTAGCACTTTGGCTATTCCGTACTCTAAATACTCATATGTATGCACCTTTTTCGAGAGTTGTAAGGGCAGCCAATGCTTATAAGTATGTAATGAGGAATTCCTTCAAGACTTGTTTTCTGTTATACGTACACTGTTTAATGAATCTCTCTTTCTATTATAATTTTTATATTTTCCATTCACAATCCTAGTTTTAGTTACGTGTCATTCAATTTTTTAAATTTAACTATCATAAGACATTTTATTGGAGATTTAACCGGTAATCTTTCTATAAAATATGACTATTGTTTATTTCTTTGTGGGTATTATTAGCATTGACAATAGACTGGATGGAAAAGAGGAATCTCACTTCCATCTCCTCCAAATGACGTTATTTTTCATTCAATAGAAATGTAGATAATATCTTTGATGGCGTTCCAATTTTACATGTATGCAATACACTACAAACTGGCAAAGACAAGTGGCAGGGGGTGCATCAACACCGACATCCCTAACTAATGTAGTCTGTTGGCATTTACTCTGCGGAAAAGCTACCAGAAGTATGTCTTACTGATCATTTCCTTGTAACACTTTTAAGTTTTTCCTCGGAGTTGACGCTATATGATTTTTCTGGAATTATAACGTCAGCAATTTCGTCAAAAAGTTAAAAACCGATCAAGTTTTTGAAAAGCTTCCTCCAGTACTCGTCTGCGGCAAAATCCCTGTTCGAGAGACTTAATCATTCGATTGTCTACCAAGCATTCATCTTCCAACGAATTCTAATGTTCAACCAAATTTCATGAAAATCCGAGTTGTAAACGTCTGAATTTCTCATTATTCGGCTGAATCAGCTGAGTTGAATTAAGAAAAGTAGGAAAGGGAAGAAGAATTGGGATATTCAGTCTTCGAGAGGGTGACAATCGTTGACGGAGAGTGGTGAGAGAAGAGCGTGTGGGGTGAACAAACGTCGTGTGTGACCCCATTCTCTCAACTAGGAGATGGGACTCAAGGCGCCAATGAAAGGGCGTACGTGGAGGACTGCATGCAGAGAGCAGGAAAAGGGACTCCCCCATCCGTCTTTATAAGGAAACACAATGGCTAGCTCGTATTTGCGTCGAAAAGTTGACTAATGCCTTTGCAGCAATGTAATTAGTGTATTTCCGACAGTCAGTATGCATTATCAGAAGCGCATATTCATTTTTGCGTAATTTGGTCGATCCTCATCTCCGCACCTTTTCCACAATACTTCTTTTGTTCATCTTCACATAATGTACTGTACATATACTTCAATAAATAGTAAATTGTGTAACATTATATGATAATAGTAAACAATGGTGTATATCACTTGGTAAATATTAAGTATAACTTTAATTAACAAATACTGATCCGTATAAGTATCGACTGTGTGCATAACGAAAGTTACGGTTGTATTGCACAATTTTATCTTCACTACACACACGTTATAATTATATTAAGTTCAGATAAGGGCATCCGATTTGACTTTGTGCATGATTTATATAAACCTTATATATTAACTTAATGGTATATTCATGAATTGTGTCATTGATTTCAATAATAATATAGTCTATATTTATCTAGATTGTATACTTATATTAATTTTACCTTAAGGTTTTCGTAGTTTTTTGTATTCTTCTGTTTTTACTAATTTGTCTTCTTTTTACATTATCTACTTTGTGTCTTTGTGGCTGTTTTCCCGCACAGTAGGGTTTTTGTTTTCTTCAACCTATAGTTGAGAGAGTTTTTCCCCACAAACCCAAATCTTTTTGTGTTGTCGCATTATTTGTCCTTTAAGTTGAAATATTACATTTAAGTCATGTATTGACAATTGAGATTAGGTGGAAGAGAGGCTAGCTTGGCCTAACTCCGCCTTAATAAGGTTAATTCCTTCACTCATGTGTGGGGTGGATACCGTGTGAATATTTAAATGTAATTACATCTCTTTATGAACAGTTTTACTATATCTTTTTCACGGAGCGGTGTAAATGAAGCAAAGGCCTTTACCGGATAAAAAATCATGCGGTGATTGTCCCACCACAGCTTCACACTTTTTCGCTTCCCTTTTTCTCTTCTCTCTTTATTCTAAATCCGTTCGCAACACAGGGTTCCACCGCTCGTGTTTGCACTACCCACTTTTCTCTCTCTCTCCTCAGCTTCTTTTATGCATCGCGTTTCTCTTTCATTTCATCCTGTGCCTGGTAATTTCTTTTACGCTCCACCACCTACGCGTTTACCTTCATTTGCCTCACTTCCTTCCTTTGACGGCGGTCTGGAGATTTTCGAGGGAGAGACCGCCGTAGAGGGGCACAATAGAAGAAGAAAAGGCCATGGAGCCACGAATGGATTGGAAAAGGAAAAAATGGCTGCAGGGTAGTGGAATGGGAGAGATATGGGAAAAAGGCAAGTCAGAGGGGGAGGAAAAAGGTTAATGGGGATGATGTTAAAGAGGGATGTATTCGAGGAGGAATATCAAAATACCGGTGCGGATGTAGAAGTAGGAATTGCGCACTCTAGCTCAAGGTTGGTCAAAAGTTGGTGCTCTAATGGCGCCTCATATGCGCTCTGGTAATTGCGGAAAACCAAGAGGGCCTTATTTAAAAGCAGAAGGGGCCGATATGCAAGAAGAGGGAAGGATTCAAGGTCGTACGTTCAGCCTTGGTGACGCATTAACTCGGTGCGTTTCAAAAGTGTTGATGCGTAGTTAATCCATATTAATTGGGTTCGAAATAGAAGAAGACAGAAGCTCTTACAGCCAGGAGGAAAGTAAAAATTTGTATTGACGGGAAGAATAAAAGAGAACGCGGAGGGTTGCGGTAGGTTCAGCGAGCACAAAATATATATCAGCAAAATAAATTCTGATGTTAAACCATTTAGGGTAGTATAGGATTCCGTAGGACCATTTAGGATAACATTCAGAGGAAGACGTAGTTTAATAGTGAACTACCGTCCATGGGCGAATGCCGGGCAGTCCTGTAATTAATATACAACGCTACCCTCCAACGCTGCCACCTAGCTAGAAAGCCAATTCGGAGCGTTAATTTTAAATAATATATAAATAATGGAGATATATCATAATAAGTTATCATATATTCATATCCAAGGGCTATGCAGATAAATGTAGTGCTTTCTCCTTGTGTGTCGGTTGAGAGATCATTATTTATTCAGGGATTGACCGCCGTCGATGAATAATAATAATAGTAATATATTAATATTTTATTCCATCCTTATATATTGTTACCACAAGAAATTGGGGAATAAATGGAAGGGGGAATATAGGTGCCCCATTAGAAACACCTGTTTTGTGGTTACCTCGAACAACATCTGCACGCGGCCAATTCCAATAATGTTATGGTTTAACGTTTTATTACTTAGTACACAAAAATGAACGTGTATTTATGGGATGTTTCATATTCTGATTTGAGAAGAGCCATTCCATTACATATATTATGACAGCAGATTCCGAACTTACTGGGAGGAGACTAAATTTTTGGGTGAATTAGACCCAAATGCTTAAAGAATTTTGCATTTTGCCCCAGGCGCTTTAGTAAGTCGTGTAAATTTCAAGTACTTTTGTGATTCTATATGTTTTAAATGTGTGTATTGCTGTATGTGTGTTTGATCTCTGAATTAAAGTGTGGAAAAAGAAAGACATCTTTCAGTTAATTTTAATGGACATATGTCATGTAGATATATTTAGAGAAAAGTCAGAGGAAGGACTAAGTTAAAAATAATGGAAATTTTACTATAACTATTTCTTCAAATGTGTACTAGCAGGATTTTATTTTCGGCGGAATTTAATTTTCTTTCCCAAGCGTTCGAGAGATTAAGAACGTTATGCATAACTTCAATCGCGGCAGCTGAATAGGAACCTGCAGAGGAGCGTGGGATACTGAGAAACGGAAGATAAGAAAGTGAAGGACGCTCATAAACAGTACGTCACTCGTCGGAATGTTTAATGCACATTATTTCCACTTTTTTGCAGAGGCGCAATAGGAATGGTTCAGAGAGAGCGAAACGGAAAAAACGCTCAGCTATTCGAAAGCTCCCCACAAAGCTTCTCAAATTCGTTCTCCAAAGCGTATTATCACCTTCGTCTCATACGTCATCTCATCCTCCGCTGCTCCTTTATATTCTACGCTCTTCATTGGTGCAGAATCCCTCTAAACTACTTAGGCTCGCGACCGTATCAGAAACGGCAGCCATCGAACGTAGGGAATGTGTAAATGCTACAGATCTGCTACCTCGCATGAAAACGGTGAAAGAGACGGATAGGCCAGGAAGAACCCATAACTAGGAAAATGAAAAATATGATAATAATAATAATAACAGTAATAATAACAAAACATAAACAATACTAATAACAATTACTAAACTCCTGTCAGGCTGTATACCTGGTGACAGTCTTGCGCCTTCATAATTGCGTGACAGTTCCACTATGTATACGTGATACATGCATAATATTTGCTCATTACATACGTGCTAATTATATACAACATATACATAAAATTAAATATATTGCATATAAGAAATGTAAGGATAATAATACCATAACCCCAAATTGATAATATATAACTAGTAGTCAGCTTTTTCTGGATTTTTCAGAGTTCATGACAATCTATTTTATAGCTACTCCTGTCAGAAATACTTCGTACATTCCCACATATTTGATTTGATCAGACTAGTTTTGCCAGTAGTAAACATAATTAGTAGTAGATAATCAGGCGATTGCATAACTACAGACCACCAATATTCATGTTATCAAATGCGGCGGTCGACTCCGTTAAGTATTCCCGGTATGACTACTGCTGTTCTAGAACATGGAAATACTCAATGTGGAAAGGACACATCAGCGATAAAAGACACTTCCACAGATTTAATCTTCAATACGACATGTTTCCATAGCGTTCAAGCGCCATCAAGGAATTGAATTACTGCAAAGCTTAAATAAGACAAATAAGAAGAATGGTTGGTGTTCGGTACCCTAGGCCAGATACTGCGGAGGCAAATAGGGTGAATGTGTAAGCGATGCGAAGGGCTGGAAGTATTGGAGAGGCAAAAGTTATGATGGGAGGGCAAACTCGGGGGAAGGCCGTAGAAAAATGGCAGGGGTGGGGCTGGATGAGGAGAGAATGAAAAAAGGGAATGAGAAGGGAGCGACGGTGTAAAGGGGTTTAGCAGCCGCCGGGTACGTTGCGTGGCAACGGGAGCCCCGACGGGGGACGTGGAATGAGGTCGGCGTAGAGGGTTTAAAGGGAGGGGAAGAGTGTGCTGGTGACGTGGAAGGAGTGGGCGTATGTGCGCATGGTTGTGGGAGAGAGAGAAAGAGAGAGCCGTGGGAACTGGGCCTTTGCTGGTGGGAAGAGTGAGTGATTCTCACTCACTTCCAAGGTTTTTGCAAGGGGTTGATCCCATTGTCTCTTTCGCTCTTTTCTCTTCGTTTTTTCCTCCCTTACCATTTTGCTTGTGGTGACAGAGAAGAGATGAATATTGTTGCCGAATAAGGAAACTCGAAAATAAACAACTTATTTTCTTATCCGTCCCTTTCCTTGCAGTCCTTGAGGGGACGCGAATGATGTGCCCTTATGGGAGCAAATTCCGAACTGATCGATATGGTGATATGGAGATTCCGCGCTGGGATTACCTCCGTGCTGCTATGATTGCGTCCTTGTGCTTTCCTACGGGGTGGAATTTGCGTTTCTTCGTCTGCGAATGAAGTGTTTGTTTCTGGATCTTCCATTTGAAGGTCATTAGAGGTTTGCGCGGGTGGGAGGAGGCGTTGCGATATTTTTCGGTGTTGAATAGAAGGTTTAAGCCTTGTAATTAATGATAGCACTTAATAATTATACTAATCTTTGGTAACTCTGTTAAATTATATGGAATTCATAAGAGGGGAAAAGTATCTATTTTTATTACACCATCTACCTATTTTTTTCAATAATTTGATTCCTGAGGTGGGTTTGGTACTTTGTAATGGTGTTTACCGGGAACTTTTCCCTGCGTATTCGGTTGTTTTTTTGTTTTATTGTCTTTTTTTTCGCGATTGATAATGGAAGAGTGGAATTAATTTAAAATATTTTACTATTCCATTTATTCAAAGCGATTTGCTATTAGATTAACTTTGTGTGTGCCTGAGAAACAGTTTTAAAACGTAGAATGTAGTCTGCTTACGGGTGGGACCTTAGGATGAAGGAATGTGCTCCGTCCCCGTATTTTGTGGCTGTTAAGTCAAATGAAAGTTTTGCATAGTTTAAATTGTAAGGAGAGGATTATGCCTGATTGTAGGACCCGATGTTTGTACTTCTTGTTCTCTTCAGACTAATTATTTTGAATGCTTTTAAACGACTGTAAATTGACTGTAGTATGACTTTGTGCATTCCAGTTTCATTGGATGGATTTCTATAGAAAGTTGAAATTGACTGCTATTTATGATCTGAATAATACTTGTATGTGTCAAAACGGAGTAATTCTACCTTACAGAATTGAAATACATTTAAGTACCAAATGGCTTACATATAATTGTATTCAGGATAAAATTTTATCAAGGAAAAATGTATTTAGATATGAATCGTTTATCGCCTGTGTTAATCTCCGGCAAAATAGTTAGTGCTAGGCATAATTATTTACGTATATTTTTCATAGACTCTCTATTATTTGCCACTGATTTAACATTAATAACCTCGAAAATTCCCTTTGTGTTATTTGGGTCTTTTCGACGAAAATGTCGTCGCAGTAATTCCTTGTAAATTATTTGCATATCTTGGAAGCAATCGAGAGAAGTTCGCATCATTGTAAAATTTCGATCCTTTTATGCTGTTTTCGAGGGAGAAGTCTTAATTTCTTTCTCCAGATGGGACTTACGGGGGTAAACTCGAGGGTAAGCTCAGCGCGTATTCCTCTTAGTCTGAATTTACGCACAGGGAAGCTTATTTCTTTTTCAAATTACGTGAAACCCAAATTAAACGTCGCAGCTTTAAAAAAAGAGCCGTGCGAAATGCGGGAGAGTCCTCAAATGAAATTCCTCTGGGTTATTCTTGGTTTCGTCGGATGACCGCGGGTAGCGTTGGCCATTCCTTGGCTGGAGGAGAGAATTCGAGCCGAAGCGAGGGAGGTAAGAATGGTTGACCGCAGACTACAATTCTTTCCTCACATTTGCTCCGTTTATCTCGTTATATTCGTTTCTCCCTATTTCCCCTAATTTATTCGTCTTCCTCATTCCCATTTATTTCCCTTCCCTGCATCCCCTTGTCAACGTTTCCACCTTTTCCGTGCTCCGTGATGTGACTACTTCGTCCCTTTTCGAGCGAAATGGATTCGGGAGCCTTCGAAAGGGCATTCCAGACCACGTGAACTTTCGCTAATCCATTTGGATTGTCATTAGCCCCCTATCCAACTCGATCGAGACGGGCTGGTGAACAAATAGCGTTTTTCATTTCCTGAGTCTATTTTTTCCCCTCGAGTTCCATCTACATTCTCGAAGTCCTATTACCTTGAAAACCATTTTCTGTTTGAGGAGTATCGGAAATGTCTTAGTCGTTTCGAAAGAGACCGCAGTGAACGTTTTGGACGTAATGTTTGCTACACTTTCCACGGTTTTTAAGGAGAAAATTATGATTATTTTATCTCCGCAGTAGTATTCAGTAAGTAGATTAAAGAAATTTGAGGTTATAAGTATTCATTCGACACAAATTGTTTAGGATAAATTAGTCATCAGTATTCGGTTCTACGTGCATCATTTGCAACAACTACTAATGAATTAGTAATGTATTTGAAAAATGTTGCGTTATCCATACTGTAAAACTATCAAAATCCGCTATTTCGGTCTCAGCTTTGTGGTAGCTTTTCACCAAGAAAGAGGAACAAGAAAAACTTATACGCGTTACCGCAGGATTTAAACCTGTGGCAACGTGATTTTCAACTAAAATTTTAAAAAGTTGTTTTTACTCTTCTTTCATCCATACCTACTTCTTATAAATACTCAGGAATATATTAATATCGCCGCCGATTACACTCTCAGAAAGAAATCCTAAATGTATTGTTTATATTTTACTACCTACCCTTACCGTCAAATCTCATGGTAACTATACCCGAAAATTTCTTTATATTTTCCTAGCTCAAATTCGTAACTTTATAGTGATTTTTATTTAATCAAAACCTCGAAATTATCAAAAATGTTACACTCCATAAAAATTAATATTGTAAAATAGGCAAACGCCAAATAAAACGACCGAAAAAATAACCTTTGTCTATAGCATGGGCGTAGCCAGAAATTCCTCAAGGTGTGGGGGAGAGGTCCAAACTTTTTATCTATAGGTTACACGCCCTCTTCGATCACAAATTTCTCGCCACTAATTCCTCGCCCCAACTGGAAAGCGCACCTAAGGGGGAAAAGGGGAGAGGGTCCGGACCACACGGTCCCCACCCGGCTACGCCCCTGGTATGTAGATTCATTCTATTGTTTCGTTAGCATGTTATTTATTTCAACTGCCTGTTTTTATTTATTTATTCTCCATTTAGCACAGGGACTCGTAGACTAACGTTAAGTCAACGACTGAAACATCTGCCGCCGTCTTTATTTTCATTTATTTCCTTATTATTCATTTATATTTTGAGATCGTGGAAGAAAGGTTGATGATATCGTTGTACAGAAAGAAATATATATTGTAATTATTGAATATATTATAATATATTGAAAGATTTTAGTAAAAGTGGAACATTGGAAGGGCGGGAAAGTTGGAAGCTGTTGGCAACAGTAATCAGTGAAAATCATGGAATAAGAAACCTATCCGTTGTGAGAGCTTTCCTATGCATCGTAGTTTTATAAAAATACTCTCTCCGTATTGAATATGTATCACCCTTGTTTGTACCTGCTACGTATTTCATAAGTATATCTTAATTTTCTACTACTTCTGCTTCGCGAGATAGTATTAAAGTAATAAATTTAAAAATTGCTTTCTTAAATAAGTTTAATCAAGATTTATTTAAGTGTATTTAAATATCCAAGGAGAAGCGGACATGAAAAAAAAGTCTGATGGGACCGGGACTCGAACCCGGGTTTCGAGATTGCCGGTTGTTTGCTGTATTCATTGAGCTATCACACCAGAACATTTTCGCCCTTTGGGAGAGGTCTCGCCAACAGCGTAGGTGCACGCCTTATCGTGCCAAGTCACCTAAACCATTTTCCTTTTTTTAAATTTCAATCTATTCATTTCAATGTCTTTTATAATATCTTTAGAAGAAAGTTATATTTTTTTTGGGAATATCTGCATTGTTTTGTACTATATATGTATAGAGTATCTCTAAAAAGTCCAGGAGAGGATGCAGATGTGGTTTCAAAGCGGTAATTTTATGCACGAAGTTTTTTTGAACGACGTTTTAAGAGGCGATGCAACTAATGAAAAGGGCTATGGATAGCTAACATAAGAGGGCAATGTGTAGTTTCTCGGATCGAATTCACTTTAATCGTAACTAATGCCATATCATACGATTCCAAGGTAGGATTAATTAGACCCCTTCATTAGATTGCGGGTTCCACGTAAGTGGTACGAGTCCAGATTTGCAGTTTCGGTTTTCAAATTTCATCCTAAAAGCGAAGTGACTGGATCTAATTGCCATCAGGACGCAAATGAACGTGGATCTGGAGTTACGTCCAAATAATCTGCTATAAAAAATGAAACACATCTGTATGGAAGTGGCATCGGAGATTTTTGCGGTAGGGTTCAGAAGAGCGCTGGTTTCGGATTTCGACCGTTAGGCGTGAAAAGTTGTCACATTCCATTTGATTATGGTCTGCTGAGCAAACGAGTTCACGAACGAATTCAAGTCGAATCGCCCTCAGCCAAAATCCAGCGTCCAATATGGGTTTAATAATTCCCGTTGGATGAAAATCGCTCTGCTAGAAACATTTTCGGTTGAAGGCAACTGTCTTCTCTCTAATGCATTATGCGGACGGTGGCAATCACGTGATTGGGTTTTCAAGGCGCGTCATGGCTTCCACGCGACCTAGTTTCTCTGCCCTGTGAGGTCAGCTTGCTTATGTCTCTCATCTGTACATTTGGTAAGTCTCCAGCGAATGAGCGAGGCGCTTTGCCGAAACGGAGGCACGTAAAAGTACCAGCATCAGCGTTTAACCACATTGCTGGAATCTCTCTTTATGGGGGAGGAGAAATACAGATGTCGCTTACGGTTGCTAAAAACGGGCAGCATTTGTATATAAATAGGTGTTCTTGGGACCAGGAGAATCCTTGTTAATGTTCTCTACATTACGCTGTTATCCATGGAGGAGAATGTTACGAACTCAGAAAGAGGTTATGCAAAATGAAGAATGAGTGGGTGAAGTAATCTTTGACGAGAAGTTTCACGGAAAAAATTGTATATTATATTTATTCTTGGAAACGAAAGTAGTTTTTGAGTTTAATAGTTATAATAATTGATTAATGAATCCGTTATACAGGAATCTTATAGTCTGTGATATCGATAATGATTGTTTCATTCATTTTTTAACTCTTAACATTTATCCTTTGTAATTCTAAACACGTATTGCTATGAAGAAATTAGATTGATATTGAATCGAATTAATTAAGATTTAAAATCCAGAAATAAAACTCACGTAACCAATATGGTTAGATTTTGCATGTAGAATGGCCCGTTGCTCGTCATTCGGTTCAATACAGTTGATAATTCAAATCACTCGCGTAATTTAATTTCCACGAGAGACACTCCGTCAAAGTTTGTGGTTCCCATTCGGAAAACCTTTGGAAGACTACGTGTAAAACGTGAAACCAGCATTAATGTCGCCTCTTTCTGGATGGCTGAGTTCGTTTAAAATTACTAAAAGGTTGTCTGCCTTTTATTATCTTCCCAAAAACGAATCTGATTTTGGGTCGACTATATTCCGGACGAGCGTTTCTAATTTTCGAAGCTCATTTTCATTTAGGTGGCATTTCAGTGGGGATAATTTTTGTAGTTTCGGAGCAATTGAGCGTAATGTAGAGGGTTTAATTTTAGCTGCCGAAATTTCCGGAGGAAATGACTTCGATTTCCTCGTGCTAACTGCCTAGGAGAATATCTTCCTTGAATCTGGTGCAAATGTGCATACGACAAACTTCCTCCAGTTTTATCCGTTAATCCATTAATTTACGGATACATCCTCGCTCTCGCAAGTGTTGTCTAGACTTGGCGGTGGTATCTCACCCTCAAAAACTCAGAAACTTCTCATAGTTCGGATAACACACGCGTGTTTCATCAGTTTCGTAAAGAGTTATTTGTTACATTTACGCTAGAAGTCAAACATTACTTTCAATTTCAATGAATTGACGGTTTTTAGAGTTTATGCGGCGGGTTTAATTTTACTTAAAGACTCTAGTGCCAATATACGCATTAGATAAAGTAGCAATAAAGAGACTATGTATGAGATTATGAGAGGTTATTATGTTTTATCTGATGTACAATATGAAATTGATATGGAAGGTTACACTTTTTGGAACGCCTTGACAACTGGTAAAAACAAAACAGTAAATTTTACAAGATATTTTATTGCGTTCGGTTTCAGGCATTGACCTGATGATAGCCTATTTGTTTTAAGCAGTTGATACACGATAGTTCCTCCTGATCTAATTTGACGCTTTTTCCGTATTATCTTCTCCTTAGCCTTATTCCCATAACCCATTGGGTCGGCTGTTCAATTTAATGATGATGATGTTTGGCATTAATATTTACGGCCGGTTGCCCTTTCTGCCGCAAACCTCTCGGGAAAATTGGGCCCTCACCGGGATTCCAACCCATGACCACTTTTACTAAAGGTGAAACCACTACCTAACCTAGGCTATGTGGGAGTCCCATATTTTCAGTTTTTCAGTTTTAATTTTTTGAGTGAAAGGAAGTCATATTAGTCCGTGAGCGTTGTTACGTTGCGTTGGTTAGGCCTCACCTGGAATATGCGTGTAGTGTATGGGACCCCGCAGAAAAATGTTGTATTAGGGAATTAGAAAAGGTACAGCGAAAAGCGATACGTTTTGTAAAGAATTGTTACAACAAGTCAGTGAGTGTTACGCAAATGCTTCAGGACGCGGGATGGGAATCAATAGAAGACAGAAGGCTTAAACAAAGGATAAATCTACTTAATAAATTTAGAGAAAGCACGTTCACAGATGATGTAGCCGACATTATGCGTCCCCCATGTTATATATTACCGTTCTGATACTGGGAGGAAAATCAGAGAAATAAATGCAAGAACAAGTAGTTTCAAAAATTCATTTTTTCCGCGAACGATACGCGAAAGCAATCTATTAGTAAAGTAGAGTCATGGTTCCTACACCCTCTGCCATACGCCGAAAGGCGGCTTGCAGGGTACTTATGTAGATGTAGATGTCATAAAATAGTCTATAATCTGAATTAAAAAAAACCGCTTATCTTATTAAAACAGCGAAAATCCAAGACTACTGCTAGAAAATATGTTTTCTAATAAGTTGGAATATGAAAGTGGCAAACTTTGATGAAATATTTACATACTTTATAAAAGGTTGAGCAGTTTGAATTTTTAAGTAACGCTTTACGATAGAAAACGAATCGGAAATGCATTTTGTAACCGAAGAAATTTATTACGATGTCGCATGGTTTTCATTTCTAATTTATTTTCCGAATGAAATTCTGCCGAAGACAAATATGGATTTTATGTTCATTGCTTGTAGAAGGGCTACTAAGTGATGTAGCATCGAACGTAGAACAATTCGCTGAAGTAATGCTTGTATTTTATCAGCAGGCCATCATTCTTTTATAGTGTACTAATTTTTAAAGCTTTCCTCATTCAAAGTGTAGTTATATAATCGAACATGTATATATAATCCTTAGGACATGCGCTGTAAACCCTGTTATTAACTTAAAAAATTATTCTTCATTACTTTACCGTCATTTAGTAGGATGAACGACCCAGTGAGCATTTATAATGGGATATCGAATTTGTGTCATCCCTGATGGCATTATACCCTTTATCCCGCATCCGTGGCATTATTCAACGTTGTTTTCTTCATCCTAAATAATCAAAAAATAAAAGGATCGCAACTTTCCTTCCGGATTCTCTCCCCTTTATCCACACAGCATCCTCATCCGGATCTTCTCATGCACAAAGGCCGTCAGTCGTGCTTGACAAATGACTGTCTGGGTGCGTCCGCGATATGGCTAGTGAGTTGGAGCGGCGCACACGTGCCCATCCGTGTGTCCGTGCTCGTCTTCACCCTCCAGGTCACTAACATGAAGATATATGAACGTACGCGCGGTATTTTTATCCGTAATAAAAGTGGTGGAGGGGAGAAAGAGATGTGGGATTCAAGCGGGAGGCTTGCGGGGATGGGAAGAGTGACTGCGGTTCTGGAGATGGGGGATGTGTGCGTTTGAGGTGTGGTGATGTTTTAATGGTTCGTGTGAATCCATTGTCGGTGACTCGAGTGGCTAAGCAGATGTCGGTAACAGGAGGATAAAACGGGGCGTGTTTGAATTCGATATCTGTCAGGCTCTTTCTGACACTCTCCCCCTTCCTCCTTGCTCTCCTCATCTCTCTGGCATACAGATTCCTGAGTTCTAGATCGATCCGGAGACTGTAGAGGCCTCGCGGAGGGATCCACGACTTGGATTGACAGCGTTAAATTTTGTGAAAGATTTCCCAGGCAATGTTTCGTAGGTGAACAACGTGAGAGCGTATTTCGTTATCAAACCGATATTATATGGGTTTATTTCATCCTGTAAATCATCCGAGTAATATTACCGGAGGTCTGCCAGATTTCAAGAGGAACATTTTACCACCGGTTGTGTCGGTACTGCAGCAACGGTGGCGTAGCGGTTAAGGCGCTCGCCTGCCACGCGGACGACTTGAGTTCAATCTCAGCGTGGATAAATATGTACCGAAGGTAAAACTGTGGGATATACTGTACGATAGAAACGTTGTGATATCTGCATTACCTTAATATCATCGTTAGGCTAAATTGATAGCTGCCTTAACCTGTCAACTCCCAAGTTCGGTACGCTGTAATTTGGAGGCTGTAAATATTAAATATTTATTTCCTTTTCCTTCTAATCTTTGAGCAGAAACAATCTTAGTACTATATCTAGTTTCGGACAGAGCTGCTGAAGTGGAAACTCAAATGCAAACCGCTATGTGTGTGATCACGAAATGAGACTTACGACTTCAATTGGGACTAGTAAAAGTATCACACACATTCGTTAGCTATAAGAAAACCAAATTGGAGCACAGGTGTTAATGAGTCAGAGGTTTAAAACGCTTTAAGAGCCGTTTCGCCGGCGGTTACTGTCCTCCCACTGACGCAATGTGGAAACAAGGGAAAGAAAAATGAAAACTGGCCTTGGTCATTCCCTGAAGGCCAGTTAATCCGTTTCCAGAGCGGCTCTTGGAGCGTTTTAAACCTCTAATTCGTTAAGATAAGAATTACCGCTGATGGCAGAGTAATTACAGGAATGGAGAACTTCAGAACCAGGAAAATCAGTGATTCAACCAAATACGTATTTCACTTCCGAAGGAAGCTCTTCATGGGTACAGAGTGAAGAGTACATGCTCTAATTCGTTAGCTATTGAAATATCATATGTGTTTTATTTATCTATTCTGGAAAGAATTTGCATTTTAATGAATTAGTAGGAAGTCCTTTTTCCTAATAAGTAAATATATAAATATTTACTTATTATCATTCATTATTATTTATTTAGTATCATCTACCTTAGTCATAAGCATTTACAAGTTATTTTGTTTTTCGATTGCCAAATGTATATTTTAGTTCAGTTCTCTTTCCAAGAATATATAAGCTTTGTTACTCTCCATATTAACATCCTCTGAAAGCTCCATGAAAGTTTTAGACTTGTAAATGTTTTATCATTGCCATTGGTTATAGCATTTTAATTTGAAACTTTCCTTTAGCCATATTTATGACATTCGTTGCAAAGTCCAAATTGTGAGTCTGATTGTACATTTGCGGTACTTTCGCTATCAATAGAATTTTCCAACGTTCAAATTTTATGCGAGGAGCAGTTCATTTCATTTCATGCAATCAAAGGAATAAATATTAGGAAAGGCTGTGTTTAACTGTAATTCCACGGAGTCGTTGCCATCTTGGATTTGGGATACTCACGAATTCCACTATACGCCGTATGTAATGGCAGCAGCTGTACCTTTAGAAAACACCCTCAAGTTGGAAAAGCTCGCGAAAATCCCATTGTACGCAATTCGTGGAGTAAGTAAAGTCGATTCGGCAGCACTGTGGTCGTAGAGAATCATCGGGAAACCCCGTTTCAGAGGATTCGCATCGGCGTCTCGTTCTTCAACTCCCTGAACGATACGAATGCTGCGAGCGCAGCAATTTCTTCCCAATTGCGTCAAACGCATTATCTTCCTCTGCCTACCGGTTAACACCCCTATGTATACAGATGGTTTGAATCAGGCGATCTACCTCTTTTGGGAGCTCATCCTCGTTTTTAGCCGGACGGCTTCATCTGGTTCGAGACTTCCATGGCGGTCAGCCAATTAAGGTTAATTTTCATTGGATTCGTTGTTGCGGAGCCCTCACGTCCCTTAAGGGCGCAGAGTAGGATCGCGAGATCGATACGGGGAAGGCGGTAGGAGTACATTCTGCGTGGTTGGAAAGAGAGGATTTTCCATGTGAATGTTTAATGTTAGAGGAGAAGGGAACCTAGAATAATTCGGGAGGATGAAACAAGATTATAGTCGACAGGCAGGGATGGCAGAGCACCTCGCGCTCGATGTCGCTCATCCGTTTTTTTCATCTTCTCTCGAGGGAGTTTTTTTCGACAACGGCAAGCGTAAAGGTTTTCGTTTTTCTGTAGATCGGAGTACGTGCGTGTCAAATTACGGTTATTCCCGTCGGGTGTTCATAGATATGATTTTGGGTAACTTTGTATGTGCGCTCTTTCAAAAGAAATTGAGGTGAATAATTGCCCGTGGATGAGTACGTACATACGTACGGCTTTATTTCGGGTGAAATTAGGACTAAATACTACCGCCTTACATTTTAATCGTTAATAAGAAATGGAATGCAGAAAAAAGGAAAACAAATTCAGTTCAATTCAGCAAAACAATTTACAAATCAAAGATGATATTAAATTAAACATTAGCTAATTCTCGACGAGAAGTATAACATATTGGTTATGATTCAGTATCGGAAGCAATTCCTGGTGCTTTCCTTTGAAGTAAAAACTAGGACCTGTAGTTGGACAGGAAACCTTCTTTTGCATATCAAGAGTTCTCTCCGACATTTGCTATAATAATGCTGTCTGTATAGCCATCAGTCCATAGGTTGGTTGAATTGTCATCCTCGACACCGTTTTCTAGAAGCATTTGGGAGGGGATGAGGTGAATCGACAAGGTAAGGAGCGAGGTAGTTTGCAGTTGCTTTCTTCACTAAACCAGAACGCTTTAAAAGAACTAGCACACACACAGTAAGTAGCGTCCAATAAGGAGTTACTAGAATGAATTCTATGGCTAATAGTTATTTTAACTCAGTAAGATTCATATTATCACAGCAGTGAAGAAGACAGACAAAAGTAAAGTTACTATTTTCCTCTCCCCCGTACCAAAAGAAAGCCCGTCAAGAGTTGATAACAGGACTGTTATAATGCAAAACATTACAAGTATTTCTTAAGGAAATCTAATTGAAATGGACCTGAGTTTAATAATAGAGAGCTTTAGCACTGCGTACATACACCGTAGGTTCAACTGCCGTAAAATTGAAACGTCCATACGATCTACCGGGCACCGTAGATAAAGAGTTTCAGCATACCGTCAACCAACAACAACAACCCGAAGGCAGCGCGTGTTGAAATTCTTCCCTGTTGCCTTCGCCACCTCTTCTTGTACCTCCCTTCAATCAATTCTCATGGGGATTAGTCCCTATAATTTGTCCAAGCAAGATAATATCGCACCATTTGGAGAATCGCAACCATTCTTGCTTCGCCATTTTTGACACCTTCCGTCGACGTGGAAACTCCAAAATTAAACGTGTGAATTAAACTGTGAGACCAACCTGGACAACGTGGAATTTTGCGCATGCGCACTGAGACATTTAGAATATATCGGTTAACCGATAAGCCCCTGCTAAACCTCTCTAATGTACGAAGGTATGTAGTAGTTATAATTAACGGGATATGATCTTATGTGATGATACCTTTTTATTGTAGCCCATTAAATGGAAATTTAGCGTGTGAATTTGGAGCTAAAAGTGTAAGGTAAGCATGAGGAATAATAAAAATACAGAATAATTGAAGATTTTACGTTTTCAAATAAAACGATATTACCTTATGAAGTAATTTTGTTCCCAAAAACTTGCCGCTTTCCACTCCCTCCTTAATAGACTCCTAAAAATCTCACTCTCCCCAGATAACTTTCAAAGAGAATTACAAACGATTCACTTCATTGCTAAAAAGGACGGATACCCCTCACACTTTGTAGACCATACGCTTGTAAAAAACAAAGGAAGCTTGCGATCCCGTCTGTTTACTCTACTAGTTCTTCCCCTGATCCTATTACTTGGAGATGTATTCCTTTCTTGGCAATTTAAGTGTTCAGATATCCAGACTATTAGTCAAAGATAAAATGAAAGCAGCCTTCTACAATTCATCCTCCCTCAAATTACTCCTCTGCAAGCTCAAAGATAACATTCCCCCTTTAAAGAAGTCCGGTGTGTACAAATTAAGTTGCTCCGATTGCCAAGCAATCTACATCGGTCAAACCGGAAGAACTTTCGAAATCTGCGTGAAAGAACATAAGTCATCCTTCAATTCCGGTTCCTTTAATTCACACTTTGCCAAACACCTCATCCTTGCTTATCATTCATCTAATTTTCCCCCCACATACTTCACATAGAACATAAGAATCATAGACTAACTTTACTTGAACAAATGGAAATCCTTCTCCACCAAAAAATTCTAACTCTACTGTTGTAAATGAACATATCTTCCAATCTCATCCTGTCCTCCTCACTGCCCCTTCCACCCACAGCAACGCTCGTTAACAGTTTACTTCATACTTTGTTGCAACCCCACCGCCTTTCAACTGCTGTTCCTCCTCCTCCTACTCCCCTTCCCTCCTTTCCTTTTGCCTATAAAAGCCTCCTTCCTTTTTCCTTGGCTTGAAGATGGCTATTAGTAGCAGAAACTAGTCGCCAAAGGTTTATATATTGTGGATTAGTAAAAGTTATCCTCTTTGTTGTTCAAAACCTTGGTTTTATTTCGACAATTCATCATAGCTTAATTTCACCATGAATCTTGCGTGTCTTTTCGATCTTCGAGGTAGCAAAATAAATATAAAGGTTTCATTTTTATATTTCCTTCAAAAGAAGACCTTTGCACATCTCACGAATAAAATATTTTCCGAATTCCGAAATCAGGAGGAAAACTGACGGATAACTTAGGATGAAATGTCATGGAATATTTATTCTTTCGAGCCAAGCCGAGTGAAATGGAAAATTTCCGCTTCGAGTCACTCACAACTTTAGGAACCCTTCAACTAGAAATGTTTTTTTTTGCTGTCGGCGTCGGGAGAAAAGTGAGAAGTGCGAAAAAGGCATCCTAATAGGGGTCGCAAGCGGCTGCTTAGGGATGGATTGATAGCCACGACACCCTCACCACCACGGTTACCAAGGCAACCAGTTAATGAATCGCAAAAATTTTAATAGCTCTTGGAAGCCTCTCGAGAGTAGCTAAGTTACGGGTTATAAACGACTATCGGGCTTGAAGTTTCGATCCACAGCGTATCTCTTATTCGGTCTTAAAGCCAAAGATTACGACGCCCCGGACCGTCAATATCGTTTCAGCTTTTGTTTATTGGTAATAATATCGATAGCCAGAGGGAATTTTTACGACTTGGCGATTTGTCCCTGTTCATTTGAAAAGGGCACCTTTTTTGGAAGATTAATGGCCTCAAAGTTTCATTTTATATGTTACAGAAGAAGGTTAATTCGGACTTGAAGGTCGTATTAACGAAGTGATTTCCGCCTAAAAGCGATTCGTCAGGCGAATGATAGTCAAAATTGGTTTTCGAATACATTTGCAACATTCCTTATCGTAGAGATAATTACGGGGTAAAAAGTCTTCGACACAGAATTCTTGTTTGGTTTTCATCTCTTGTTTTGAAAGAGAGACAAATCATATTCAGCTACGCGAGCATTATTAGGTTAGAAAATTTGGTATGAGTAATCATTATTTTGTTTGAATGCGTTCAGCGTCAACTGATGACGCATTTCGGTTTACTATAGCGTCGTTTGCCTCCTGTTTATTTTAGAAGCTGGCCTTAGTATCGCCTCCGTTATCAATTGGATCTCAGTTATAGACTATTATACGTAAGCTGTGTTTATATGAACGTCTAGCTAGCTAGACCAAAACTACTCTGACCAAAACGATTCCAGGGACTTATAGACTTAATGGAAGTAATTAAATTCGTTAAAGACCCAGCTTTATTTTAAAAATTATTTTCAAAGTACTAAAGTACGAAAGTTAAATGGGAAAACCTTCAAAACAATTTATAAAATATCGACTGCTTTCGAATAATTAAGTTCCTAAAACCACCCTTCTTCTGACATTTAATGCAATATGTCTTTAGCTAAATGCAACTTCAGACTTAATTATTCGAAAGCAGTCAATATTTTATAAGTTGTTTGGAAGGTTTTTTCATTTAAATTCTACTTTGAAAAAATTTAAAATAAAGCTGGGTCTTTAACGAATTTAATTACTACCATTAAGTCCATAAGTCCCTGGAATTGTTATGGACAGAGCTAGCAAGCTAGACTTTCATACAAACTCAGCTTACGTATAATAGTCTATAACTGAGATCCAATTGACAACGGAGGCGATACTAAGGCAACCTTCTAAAATGAACGGGAGGCAAACGACGCTATGGTAAACTTAGTAGGGAAACCGTTTTGGATTAGTGACTCATGCTACTTTTTAGGTAATCTCTTTATTCTGATTGTACTGAGTTTGCCTGCCGATTTGGGGTGTTCAAGGTAACTCAAATTGAGTGATTCGGGCAAGCTGCAGCGCGCAATATTAATAATTAGGATTATATGCATTGGTCGTCATTCACAAATAAAGCCGTTAAATTTCCCGGAGGAATACAATGAAAAGAGCCTGGAATTGATGTAATCGATTTACTGGTTAATAATGCGTTTTTGGTGGCCGCGGACGCGAATCGGATGGGTGGGAGCGTGAGCGTGTTGCGTGGAGCAAAATCGCCGGGGAGTGTTTTTCGTTTAAAATAAAATTTTTTATACGGCACGTGGGCCGATGGAGCAAATGCGTTTCATGATGCATACATTCGAAGCCTATGCGAGGATAAAACAAAGAGCTAGCGTTAAAGGAAGCGTCGGAAGGTGGCATCGTTGCATTTTTGGAGAAATAAATTTGCTCCTCACAGAAAAAGAGGTTAGGATATGCTCTTGAACTTCATGGGGAGAATGGATGCGAGTTCCTACAGTCTTTCTTTTCGCGGAATACGGTTCAGAAATGGTTGTGATTGAAGTCAAATCATCCAGTCGAATCATTTACTTCTCTTCTTAATAACCCACATGCTTTCCCCTCTGAGCAGTTCGGAGAGACTTACAAGCGTATTGTTTCGCCCTCATCTGAGATCTGTATTTAGCCTCAATTATTATATCTACCATGTGGCTTAAGAGACACTTTGGATGCTTTGAGTATGATAATTTTAGACTAAAATACTGTGCCTGAGTTTATTGTTGCTGTGATTTATATCCCAACTACGCAGATAAACTAGCGAATGAGTATCACCAACAACATAGTCCTTATTATATGCAAAGGGAGTATTTTTTTGATTCGGATTTGTAGCCATTATTGCTAGGACCGTAATCTATTTTTATATACTGAAGTGGAAAATTTCGGTAGTTTAAAAAAATAGGTTTCCACCATAATTTCGACACTTATCCAGCTTGGAAAAGTTTTTCTTTCTTCAATTAAAATGATTGCTATTTCCAAAATAGTAAATTTGTTTCATATATAAGGTCTATTTCCACAAATGGAATTAAAGTTAACTTCAGACTGTGGATGTCTTCCTTTAGAAATTTAGATTTCGTTCCATTTTTTTCTATACGTGGATGCAAATTGCTGCGCCTAGCAATTGGTGGAAGACGAAGCTCTGCTTTTCTTTTTCGTGGAATAATGTTAAGTTTACTCCTGAGCGACTAATTCTATCTTAGAAGGATGAGGGATAGATCTTCCACATTGTACGAGGAGACGTGCGCCTTAAAACACAAGGACATCCTTGTATCCTTCTTCCATTTACTTCAAAAATAACTCGGCGGAAACAAATTCAGGCTGTCCGGGTATCTCCATTTCTCGTCCCGTAAACATTCTTCCAGTTCTACTTTTTGCCGGTGCGGACTTTAATCCCAATTGAAAGAGGTATCTTTTTATTTTCAGCAGGAACTTCAATAGAACAAAGAAATTCTCTCTTAAAAATGTCGCCTTAGTCGCCTTTTTCTCTCGCTCTCAGAGTGTAGTTTTGAATAACACTCAAATTTAATCTCTCACGCTTATCTTATTTCAAGGAACCCCCAAGAGAACAGTTTAATTTGAGTTTTCTCAAATTCTCAAAAACTTAAATTTCAACAATTTTCTGGGAAAAGATGTTTTTGATTTATGCTGTGGGCCGCATACAAATATTATTTTCTTCATAGATGAGCACATTTATGTATGTTTTTAGAGAAGATGCAATAGTTAAATTAAAATATCAGAAAAGGCTAAACTTAGGCGTAGTATTCCTTAAGGGAACTCAAGAAAAGAGTTCTTTCACACAGATGGTTTTTTGCTTTTTTTATACGTACCTCCCTGTCCGCCTTCCGAGATTTTGATTAAAGTTTTAATTTAGATCGTTCGCTTTCTTTTTGTCAGCATGTGGGCTTCAGCGTTTAGTGAAAGTAAGCCTAAATAGGAAACCTATTTTCCTAAACATCAGCCTGCCTTAATCAACATTCATATTTCAGGCAATTCAGTCGTGTTGTCACTTTACTAGTAGGGCAAATAGCGACGTATCAGTAAATACTAAATATATATGTTATATCTAGAATTCGTCTTTCCAATTAGAAATGTCACCTGACCTATTTCTTTGCAAACTTAACATTTACTTTAGCAGTAAAAGTTATGAAATTTGTATTGATAGCCAATGCATCAACATTAATCAGATCTACAGCCTTACGTTGTCCTCTGAATTAATCTTTCCAATTCAGGAAGCAAGAAATGCAACAAATATCATGCAAATAACAGTCGTTTAACAAATAATGGTCCATAATATCTATATCACAATAGCCATGCATTGGCGTTGCAATGTCTTGGGGGCTAAGATTTCTAATACATGACTCTTTAACAGAAAAAAAAGATTATGTGGCTACTATGTACTACCCATGATGGCAATCTACAACTACGTTAACAACCTGCAAGCTACCTTTCGGGGTGTGGAAGGGGATATCAATACACAACGTTCTAGCTAGTTTTTAGCTTGCTGTTGATGCATACATATTGATGATACAGTTTTCGGAAAGAATGAGTCCTAGAAAAGACTTGTCATAGTATATATTTCTTATTTTACGCTCAATTTTGAATAGACCGAAGTAGCAAGGTGATCTCATAATACCGATTACGTTTTTCGCAAATGTACTTTCTCTGAATTTCTCAAGAAATCGCAGCATAGCTTTTATTATCCGTGAAATATAAAGTTAAGCTATAAAAACAGTCAAAGAAAAGTACTTTTTTTGAGAGAGGAAATAGAAATGACGTTTGGAAGATCCTGGGAAGATATCGTGGATGCATCATTTATAGATACAACCACTTTATCTATTAAGCGTCTTTTCGGTGTTCAGTTTTACTACTCATTAATCTCATTTGCCTAGGATAGGATATGTCGTCGTCATTATTATTATTCATTATTATTAGACCCTTTAATGGCGAGGATATACGTGGACTCCTAAAGAAATAACCAATAAAAGACTTACTAAGATATGCTGAGCGATACATTTCAGCGTGTTGTTAAATATTACGCTTTAAAGTATTTTGCAGTCGCATGTGCCAGATATTTTTCTTCCTCTCTGCCACCATTACAAGTCAACGTGCCACCCTTAAATATATTCTTTCATGTTTCCCCTTTTCTTCGGCGTCCTTCGGCGGAGGCGACCGGAATGCAAAAGCTAACGAACCTGTACCATTTCCCCATTCCTCTTTTTCTCGTAGCGAGAAAAAAAATGCCGAAGAACGAAATAGGTTTGATTTTGTTTTTTGAATCGAGCTAAATCTGCACGACCTCAGGCCACGAGCTCGCATATAGAAATATATATAAAGGGGTGGGTTTGAGAATGAATGGAGGAAAAAGGGATAAAAAATCTTCCTTTGACGCGAGACCTCTCCTTTCGAGGACCCTCTTGCTCTCCCTCCTAAGCCTTCCCCGTTAATGAGAACGCAGCGGATTGTTGCTCTTTACTTTTAAGATCTCCACCGGATACGATTCTTATCAAGTCTCTTTCTTTTACTACAATGTGCGGCCTTTTGCAGCCGTCAAATATTGAAGGCCGTAAAACGTCCCGAGCGGTATAATGTTCCGGCAGAGACACGCAAATTCGCAAATAAGTATAAACCTGTCCGCTTCAGGTTAAATACGTTCCGCTTTTGGGCCTGCCGTTAAAACAGGGGCGGGAGATATTTTTTCTCGCTCTGAATGAGAATGGAAAGCTTTCATCATTAGGTCTAAAAAATGGCTGCATTTAGATGCTCTCAGAGACATCTTTTTGTAGGGCGAGGATTTATTGCCTCTGAAATGAAAAAATAATCTCAGCGGGCTCTTTGGAAGGGTATACTCGGAGCTAGTTCGCTGGAGTCTCTCGCACATCAGAAGGTGAAAAATGTAGTGGAGAATGATCGGAAAGCGATTATCGTGTTTTGCGTACTTTACGATGCAGAATCCTGTTTGTAATTGGGTTTCCTCATTTTTTACTGTTAAAGGTGTGGATTTAGAGCGCGCGAGTAAACCGTTTAGAAATTATGTCTTGAAAGTTTGTCTGAAAAGCCCCTAATGTTAAGTTGCATTGTTTACTTTGTGCATTTATTCGCTTAAAACTTGAGAGCTAAAGATATGATAGGTTTGAAACTTTTCTTATTATTAAATGACATATTATTAATTATAATATATAGTTCAATATTTTAACTATTAGCTTGTTTGATGGTATGTAATTCAGAAAGCCTTCCTCAGTAAGTATGAACAAATTCTGTTTATAGTCACTTCTTTCACCTAAATTAAATGATAAATATATTAAAATATACCTTGTGAGATCATCAGCATGATTATTTTTATTTCTTATTTTGTTCATCTTAAACGATTTACTGCAACATTTTACGCCAAATTTTGATGTTATCGTGCTAATTTTGTCGAAATTATTCTCTTTGAAAGCTTCTGTTTCGGTCAGCGACTAAGATCAGCGGTCTCAGTCCCTTTCGTAACAGTCGGTAATTATCAACATTACATAACTGAGTTTTCTTGAGTTTAAATAAAATTATTGATTATCTGTGAAAACATCTGTAACATTTGCAACCAATTTACAGAGCTCAAGGTCAGCGCGAAAATCATATAAATAACTTGATATTTTAATTTTATTACAAAACATAAACAAATAATATTATTGATATTGAATTAATTGCAGGAAAGTAGCTTTGCGACAGCACGAGAAAATAAAACGGGTCCATAACCGAGGTAATCTCATAACTAGATGCTTCATACCATCCAGAGGTAAACTACAATCGAGGTTCTTATTTTTATCTTATTATGATGAAATCAATAGCAGTAGATACGGTAGTATTCAAGTTAATGACTATTTCAGCCTCCTATAGAGAGAGATCCTCTTACGGATGAATAGTTTTTCGAAAGTAATTTCTGAAATGTTGTGAACACCTTTTTTTTTTCACAGCTGAATGTTATAAAGCGCACTTTTGATTGCTAGAAGAGAAGAATCTCTGTGAGATCCTCATCACTAGAAATAATCTGTGATTTGAAATCGATATAATACGATGTTTTTACCGGAATGTTCTATAAAATAATTAATATCGCATTTATATTACAATATAGGTAATACAATCGTCTTAAAATAGTTTAGCAATTTTCGTAATAAAACGAAAAACTTTAAATAAAATTAATCTTAGTTAGCGATATTCGGTGCTACTCCATCTTCAAAATAATAACAAATAAGATCATTGTTTGTTACTTTAAATAAAAATATTAGACATGAAAATAATAGAGAAGATACTCGGCATGTTTTCCGATAAAGATTAAACTCGCGTGAAATATTATTATTTTGAAGCGAAATCGGGACTAAAATCGGCAAAACGTTAAAAGCGTCTTGGAATTAACCGTCAGAAGGATGATGAATGCTCCGAAATACAACCGTAAATGTAAATATGCGAGCGTGCTGTAGAAAGAGGGTTATCCGTTTTACGTCACTGGAGCCGTACTTCTTTTTAAGGGCATTCCACGTCAGCTCGGAATAAGAATGGGGTAGTAACCGGTAAGCCAAGCATTTCAAACGCTCTAGGAACGTTTTCGGCGTCAGTATACGGTCACTCCTTCCACGCTCCCAAATCCGTTTTATACGTTGCCGATAACGTGAGAGGGTTAAACGTTTGTTCTCATCTGCTAGACCTCCGCATTTCCTTCAGCAGGTTTTAAGAATAGTAGTAAGCGTTCCGTTATGGAAACTCTGTTTGTTATTTACGTCACTATTTATCATTTCATATAGCTGAAAATACGTAAAATATTACTAAAAAATTAAACTGCAGGACACGATGTGATGTGCTACGGAATTATACTCTTGGATGCCTCTACTGTCTCTGATGATGATTTTTAAGTACAAAAACGAACCATTAGAGCATTAATTAACCTGAAACCCTAGGATTCCTGCAGATCTCATTTTAAAGAACTAAAAATTATGCCTCTACCCTCAGTTTCTCTATATGAAACCATTCTCAACATCAAAAATAACATGTGGTCTATGACCCTCAATTCTAAGATACTCAACAAACAAGACCTAAGAAATTCATGTGGAAAAAACAAGAACAGAATTGAGTAAGAAAGGAGCGTTACATACTGGAGTGAAATTATTCAATAATTTCCACAACATTCGGAGCATTATTACTTGTATTCTTTGAAATTCCGAAAATAATATCCCACAAGCTCATTTAACTGCCGCTACAAGTGCTGCCATATACCCAAAAAGCTGCGGATGGGGCGACAGTTTTTGTCACTTTATTCCTCCGGTGGCTATTACGCCCGGGAAGATTGGGGAAGGTATTGAGGAAACTTTGTCGAACTAACACCAAATTACTCCTGGAGAGCGCTGCAGAGAGTTGGCCGCTTAATTGGATGTAATCGAATCCGAATTCCCTAGTGGTCATAAAGTGCCTTGTGCCATCCCTCCAACTTTATCACAATTTCGGTATCGACACAACTCCCTTTCTATCTATATATTTAAGTTTGTATTTGAAATAATGAGTTTAGAAGGCTTTAAGAGTTATCAATTGAGTAACTAATTCTAATTTTCAGTTTGTGGGAAGGAAAAATTAAACTGCAGGAATCACTCTAGAGTTTTGCAGAGGGTATGAATTCGCTTAAAAATTGAAAACTACATTAATAATGTGAGTTACTCAAGTCTCATAAGGAAAAAGGAAGCTATCCTGATGAAATTTCCGGACTGAAGTACTTTAGACAATCTTTGTGAATTAGTTGATTTTTCCTTACTAGGCTAATTCTACTTTTGTACTTTAAAAACATCAGAGATACTAGAGGCATCCAAGAGTATAACTCCGTAGCACATCACATCGTAGAAATTTGCAAAGTACACATCCTGCAGTTTAATTTTTTAGTAACGTTTTACATATTTTCAATATAGGCTAAGTTTGGGATACAATTTTTATTTCCTCTGGTGGCTTTTAGTTTCATGTAGATTGAAGTCACTGAACCTGGTTGAGGCATTACCTTTGAATGATTAACTATGATACTTTCAATATGATTTGATTTAATACTCAAAATATCTCTGTAGCTGTAGACTTGTCAAGCTCTTGAACAATAATGGATATTTAAAATGAGAATTCGGAGAGACGATACTCTTATACGGAAACATCTGCGCATTCGAAAGTTTGCGAAGGTTAAGTTATATATAACTTAACTGTTATATAGTTATTTTCAGCTATTTTTCATCAACATCAATCAACTTTTATCAGTATTTATCCAAGATTGTGTCAAGAGATAAGTGAAGTTACTGCCAGACTGAAAAATTAAATTCTGGAATATTTTTGAATATATAGCGGTATGGATTCTTCCAAGGGGTGTGAAAACAGTAAAATATATGAAGTTTTGGAAAGACAAACATTTTAAGAGAGGAAATTTAAAAAGAAACATATATAAGTTTGTTTCTGTTTGCTGTATATGGGGTTCAAAATAACTTAATCCTACAATGATATGAAACGCTATGGATAGTGGTAGAAAAAACAATAGGTCAGGTATGACGCACAATAGTAAAGGCCAGTACTATTAAATTAAATACGCCCAGGAATTCAATCATAGTATTAATAGCCACTGTGCCAGTTATCAGACGTCCGACTGGGGACCCAAGTATTTGTCACATAAAGTATGCTTTGTCATAATTTAATTACATCAATTTTTTGCTTGTCATGGGCTTTCTTGTGCACAAAACATTATGGAATGAGACGCTTACTTTTTAACCGTCGAATCGTATGGCGTTTCTCTAGTAAAGCAAGATGTGGGGTGATTCGTAGTGATTCATTATCATCTAAAATTCCTTCCTGTAAATATCACAGCCCAAATACCTGAGACAANTTTCAATCAAGCGAATTTAACTTCTTTCTAATCATACATTGTGTATGTACGATCTGTAAATTAGAGCAATACTAGCAGCATCGACGGCGTTGTTGCCTTTAGGACACTGGAATGTGTGCCCGGCGTTCAGCGCCGAGTCCACAATATAAATTGTTTTATGACGTTCATAATAACTTTGATGGGTTCAAATTTTCATGGAAAACAAATTCAGGGTTTTCTCAGAAATGTTCTAAGAATGAGAAACGCCAGATTTTTTTCTCTACGCGAATAGAACGAAAACTGTTAGGCGACTTTATTTCTTGATGCATTTTCTCAAAAATTGGTGAAATTTTCATCGATTTCTCTCAAATATTTATAACCAATATTTTTCATGGCAATTTGTAATGCATCGATGGAAAGTGTATGAAACGAAGCAAATTTTAACGTAAAAATTATCCTATCGCTTATGTTAAAGAACCTGAAACAACGGTTCCCAGAAAACGGTAAAAAATCCTCAATTAATCTTTAAATGTAGCATTTTCATTATTTCTGAGATTATGATGTGATAGCCAAATTAAATCTCACTGTACTATCGGATGTAACCGTCGCTTTATTACGAATGCTTTCCAAAATAGTTTTGGCCACCTTCATTTTTCTATGACTTGCAACGACTAGCGCCATAGAAAAGCCAAGGGTTACCGAAGTTCACTTAATGAGGGTGAGCCAAGCATAGTTTAAACGTCTAGTAACGGTAAAATAAAATTAATATGACCAAGCGTCACTTTGTGGAACTCCAAACACATGTTGAAATAAGAAGGTTTCTTAGTAATTTCCACTAAATTTTTATTATTTGACCGACTAGTTTCGTCGACGAGTCGACATTATCACAGGTGATAATGTCGACTCGTCGACGAAACTAGTAGGTCAAATAATAAAAATTTAGTGGAAATTACTTAGAAATCTTCTTATTTCAACATGGATTATGATTATGCAATTTCATAAAATAATGAAAGTCAACATTCCTCTCTTTGTGATTTTCAAAAAAGCTGATTGACAATTATCTTCCCATTAATTTTCGAAAGTAAATTTTATTCTCTAACATCCATAACTACATCTGAACCTCATATTCTTATAAAAAAAACAAAAATCTAATCCGTAATTTTTGTTAGACATATATTCTTTTTTCCAAGGGGAATTCGATCTTGGAGATATCTTAAGTATTAATGGCTTATTCTCGGAAGGTTGAACGTCTGTTCTTTCATACCAATTTAACTTTCCCAGTTCGAATCCATCCCGATCTATTCGTTGCTAAACTACCTCCCGTGTATCCCATAATTCGATAACTGCTGTAGAATACACCCTTCTATTCGTAGTCTCCCACGCAGCCATTCTTCGATAATATGTTTCGTGTTTCCGAGGTACGGCCTTCGGAATGGAGCACGCTATCAAGAGTTGAAGTGATTTCGAGTGGCTGTTTCATTTCTTCGACCTATCTCTTCCTTCTCTCCTCCGATCCCCCAAATAATCCCCTTTCCCTTAAAAACTCCTCCCAGTCATCCCCCTTTCATTTGCGTTTCCATGGCGAGGACTACTCGCTTAAAGCGATGCTTAGGGTAATTTCTTCTTCGAATGACGACAGCAACGGGGAGAGGATCCGAACGAGCAGATATTAGAAGTATAAAAAGAGAGGAGCCACGATCCGTTCTGGGATATTGCGAGTAATCGTCTTCCTATCGATCCACGCCTCTGAACGAGCAGGTGAAAATAAACCTTTCGATTTTTGCATTCTTTTTTTTCGCAATGTCACCTCAGGGAGATTCATACGCGTGTAACTCAGCGATGTAGGGTTCAATGGAATTATTTTGGTAATGAAACATAATGGATGAGTCCGTCATCGATCGGTTATTTTCATCCCGACTCATTTAAACGCTCGTGATTAATCGAGTAATTCTGCGATTCGCAGCATTTTCTGCGCGATAATTTAGTCGGGAAGGGAGTTTATTTCGGTAAATCAGTTTTGCTCGCCATGATTACCTTTTAGGAGTGATTTGATCTCTCGTTTTGCAGTGCCTGTTTTTTCATTCGGAAGTAGGCGGTGATTAAAGTATCATTAATTCTTGTCTACACAATCGGTGAGCTTAATTTAATTTCTCACAGAAGGAAAAGAATGGTGTTCTAAGTCATTATTTCTCATATAAGTTTCCGAAATTAGTTTGTTGGGCCTCCGGACAGCCATGTGGGTAACGCGTTCGCCTTCGATTCCTGGTGGGGGTTCAACTGCGAAATAGTCTTAGCTGCGGAAGCACTTTTAATAATACTGCTATCAATTAGTTTACTCATCACAGCATCATCAATTCTCCATGTAAATATTTTATTGCCCTTATCTCTTGTTCTATGATCGATCAAATTTATCTTTTGTTTCACCTTCTCAATCACACTTCTTTAATAAAATCGTTCAACGTATTTAATTTTCTGCAAGTGTTTTCCATAAGATTTAGCAAATAAAATTCACGGGAAGGTTTACGGGGAGAAAAAAGGTGTGCATTATTGAGAAAATTAATAGTTTCAGTATTTCGGGCTGGATATATTACATTATTATATTATAAACTTGAATATTAACCATTTACCTACAAAAGTTTTTCTTCCGTTTCAAAGACCCGATAATTTCTGCTTGAAGATAATCCTGCTCCAAGCTATCTGAAAAACATAAGTAACCATCGCACATGTTCTCATTTCAGAATAACATCGAAAATTACTTAATCCACCATTAATTAACCAGCGTATTTCCAATGGGATTTAATTTCGGAATCACTTTTATGCCACTCAATATTTCGAAGAATTCGAAACACAAAAAATCCAAATTCTTCTGGCGATTAATGATGGTTAAGCCTCTGATGAACGATTATGAAAATCATAAAAATGAGTTGTTAATTTGCCCAGCATAATTCGAAAAACTCCGGTCTAATCGTGTACATAGATTAAAACGATTCCTCTCTGTGCTTTCTTGACTGCTGAGGTTAAATCTTTTATCTTCATTTATAGAACACTCCTAAGTTTACTGAAAACATTGTGNTCATTTCTTATCTTTTGCGTTCCACCAAGTAAGGTTAATTCGTATCGATTCCCAATTTAATTTTTCCGTTGAACCCTAGTAACTCAAAATGGAATTTGCGAAACCCAGAGAAGCCGTTTAGATGTTGAAAAGTAAGGCTCAAAAAAATCAAAATAATAGTTAAGTTGGCTTTTTTATAACCGTCCTGTTTCATATTAAAGAATTCTTTTATTAATGGAAAGGACGTAGCAGTAATTTGCCCCTTTTAATACAACTTCTAATTTGCATTTTTGTCCTCTCGCGGATCCATCGGTACGCGAAACCGTTGGATTCCGTAGAACGTTATTTTGGAAACACTGACGTAAAACATTGCGATCAATATTTCAGAGATTTTATTTGTAAAGAAGAGGAAAGGCACAGAAATCTAATTATCAAGCGCCTAAATTTACGAGATAAATTTTAAAACGTTCGACGAGTCCTAAGTTAATCTTTAAAACTTAGGTCTTATATGTTCCCTTAAGAACTTCGCTAAACTTAAGGCAGTTCTAAAGTGAATTTCTGAAATAAAAAAGGAAGAATATATTCCGAGAAATTTATGAAGTGCTGGCAATGCATTTTAAAGGAGGAGAAAGCTTCGTGAGCAATTGGGAACTGTGCCAGGGTTGTATATGTGGGCTTTTCCTGCACATCTATTTTAGGTCACAGCTACACTGTAGAGGTATTTTACTTTCCTAGGAACCGTATTGGCATGTAAACCACTGATTTTATGGATATAAATGTAAAGGACGACGCATTCATCGATAATGATTTGACCTGGGTTATATATTTATCATTTTAATGTCGCCGTAGTAATGTTCACTGAATAAGAGAAGACACTTAGAGAATGGGTAGTGGGTCGGATGGTGAGTCGTGAAAAATCTCTGCAGGGTTTTTAAGGGATTAGGAAGATGAATTTTAGGTTGGAATTCCTCCTTACAATCTTGTATTTAATTTATGTTTTTGATATTCTCTCTAGAATTAGGTGAATTATTCTCTAGAATCTCATGAAGTTTTGCTGGCCAAAACAGGTAATGTATAAGAGAAAACTTGATAACATCCTGAGGAATTGTTGAAAAAACAAGGTTTTGAACAACAAAGAAGATAACTTTTATTGCGGATTAGTAAAAAATTACTCTGCTGACAACCCAAGAGGATTTTCTACATAAGATGAATAATCTGAAAGCAAAACCTTATTCTATATAGATATAGATCCATAAATCACAGCTATTCAAGATTAAAAATCACGTGAGACAGCTGCGTATAAGTAGCCATCAATCCTAAATTTGATACATGTCGTTTTCTTCAACCATCATACCATTTTAATGAAGAATCAAGAGTTCTGCCCCCCACACCCCATATTTTACATTAATACCGCAGATGTGTTGAAATCGATATAATACGATGTTTTTACCGGAATGTTCTATAAAATAATTAATATCGCATTTATATTACAATCGGACTTTAATCCCAATTGAAAGAGGTATCTTTTTATTTTCAGCAGGAACTTCAATAGAACAAAGAAATTCTCTCTTAAAAATGTCGCCTTAGTCGCCTTTTTCTCTCGCTCTCAGAGTGCAGTTTTGAATAACACTCAAATTTAATCTCTCACGCTTATCTTATTTCAAGGAACCCCCAAGAGAACAGTTTAATTTGAGTTTTCTCAAATTCTCAAAAACTTAAATTTCAACAATTTTCTGGGAAAAGATGTTTTTGATTTATGCTGTGGGCCGCATACAAATATTATTTTCTTCATAGATGAGCACATTTATGTATGTTTTTAGAGAAGATGCAATAGTTAAATTAAAATATCAGAAAAGGCTGAACTTAGGCGTAGTATTCCTTAAGGGAACTCAAGAAAAGAGTTCTTTCACACAGATGGTTTTTTGCTTTTTTTATACGTACCTCCCTGTCCGCCTTCCGAGATTTTGATTAAAGTTTTAATTTAGATCGTTCGCTTTCTTTTTGTCAGCATGTGGGCTTCAGCGTTTAGTGAAAGTAAGCCTAAATAGGAAACCTATTTTCCTAAACATCAGCCTGCCTTAATCAACATTCATATTTCAGGCAATTCAGTCGTGTTGTCACTTTACTAGTAGGCCAAATAGCGACTTATCAGTAAATACTAAATATATATGTTATTTATAGAATTCGTCTTCAAAAATTTCCAATTAGAAATGTCACCTGACCTATTTCTTTGTAAACTTAACATTTACTTTAGCAGTAAAAGTTATGAAATTTGTATTGATAGCCAATGCATCAACATTAATCAGATCTACAGCCTTACGTTGTCCTCTGAATTAATCTTTCCAATTCAGGAAGCAAGAAATGCAGTAATATCATGCAAATAACAGTCGTTTAACAAATAATGGTCCATAATATCTATATCACAATAGCCATGCATTGGCGTTGCAATGTCTTGGGGGCTAAGATTTCTAATACATGACTCTTTAACAGAAAAAAAAGATTATGTGGCTACTATGTACTACCCATGATGGCAATCTACAACTACGTTAACAACCTGCAAGCTACCTTTCGGGGTGTGGAAGGGGATATCAATACACAACGTTCTAGCTAGTTTTTAGCTTGCTGTTGATGCATACATATTGATGATACAGTTTTCGGAAAGAATGAGTCCTAGAAAAGACTTGTCATAGTATATATTTCTTATTTTACGCTCAATTTTGAATAGACCGAAGTAGCAAGGTGATCTCATAATACCGATTACGTTTTTCGCAAATGTACTTTCTCTGAATTTCTCAAGAAATCGCAGCATAGCTTTTATTATCCGTGAAATATAAAGTTAAGCTATAAAAACAGTCAAAGAAAAGTACTTTTTTTGAGAGAGGAAATAGAAATGACGTTTGGAAGATCCTGGGAAGATATCGTGGATGCATCATTTATAGATACAACCACTTTATCTATTAAGCGTCTTTTCGGTGTTCAGTTTTACTACTCATTAATCTCATTTGCCTAGGATAGGATATGTCGTCGTCATTATTATTATTCATTATTATTAGACCCTTTAATGGCGAGGATATACGTGGACTCCTAAAGAAATAACCAATAAAAGACTTACTAAGATATGCTGAGCGATACATTTCAGCGTGTTGTTAAATATTACGCTTTAAAGTATTTTGCAGTCGCATGTGCCAGATATTTTTCTTCCTCTCTGCCACCATTACAAGTCAACGTGCCACCTTTAAATATATTCTTTCATGTTTCCCCTTTTCTTCGGCGTCCTTCGGCGGAGGCGACCGGAATGCAAAAGCTAACGAACCTGTACCATTTCCCCATTCCTCTTTTTCTCGTAGCGAGAAAAAAAATGCCGAAGAACGAAATAGGTTTGATTTTGTTTTTTGAATCGAGCTAAATCTGCACGACCTCAGGCCACGAGCTCGCATATAGAAATATATATAAAGGGGTGGGTTTGAGAATGAATGGAGGAAAAAGGGATAAAAAATCTTCCTTTGACGCGAGACCTCTCCTTTCGAGGACCCTCTTGCTCTCCCTCCTAAGCCTTCCCCGTTAATGAGAACGCAGCGGATTGTTGCTCTTTACTTTTAAGATCTCCACCGGATACGATTCTTATCAAGTCTCTTTCTTTTACTACAATGTGCGGCCTTTTGCAGCCGTCAAATATTGAAGGCCGTAAAACGTCCCGAGCGGTATAATGTTCCGGCAGAGACACGCAAATTCGCAAATAAGTATAAACCTGTCCGCTTCAGGTTAAATACGTTCCGCTTTTGGGCCTGCCGTTAAAACAGGGGCGGGAGATATTTTTTCTCGCTCTGAATGAGAATGGAAAGCTTTCATCATTAGGTCTAAAAAATGGCTGCATTTAGATGCTCTCAGAGACATCTTTTTGTAGGGCGAGGATTTATTGCCTCTGAAATGAAAAAATAATCTCAGCGGGCTCTTTGGAAGGGTATACTCGGAGCTAGTTCGCTGGAGTCTCTCGCACATCAGAAGGTGAAAAATGTAGTGGAGAATGATCGGAAAGCGATTATCGTGTTTTGCGTACTTTACGATGCAGAATCCTGTTTGTAATTGGGTTTCCTCATTTTTTACTGTTAAAGGTGTGGATTTAGAGCGCGCGAGTAAACCGTTTAGAAATTATGTCTTGAAAGTTTGTCTGAAAAGCCCCTAATGTTAAGTTGCATTGTTTACTTTGTGCATTTATTCGCTTAAAACTTGAGAGCTAAAGATATGATAGGTTTGAAACTTTTCTTATTATTAAATGACATATTATTAATTATAATATATAGTTCAATATTTTAACTATTAGCTTGTTTGATGGTATGTAATTCAGAAAGNAAAACCCATCGTCTCCGGGGAGTTTAATCTGTGACCCACGAATGGGTTTGTATCGCATCCCTACTGAAACCTTCCGATAAGGAGAACGCCCATCGGAGCGGATAACCCCGAGATGCGTCCGCGACGATATGACGCCGCACCGCCTTCGGATGGCGCGGCCATTTTGCAAAGGCACCTCCCTTCTAATGGAGCCTCTTTGTTCGTGCTCGCAGTGCCATTCCTCTCACGACGTATTCAAGGCGATGCACGCGCAACGAAGCAAACCGCCTGTGTGGCGACCCGTATGTATTCGAGCATAATGAAAGGGTGCTTCGCGGAGGATCCTAGGCCTCTGCAAATATGCGATCCCTATAACCAGTCCCCCCGCCCAACTTCCGTTCGATCCCTCGAAACCACGGAGATCAAACGCGGAGTAGTTTGGTATTTGTGGAAGTGACGTGCGAACGGACCGGGTGTTGTCGATTGATTGGTTCACGAGTGTGCGGAACTAAAATATCATCGGGATCGGCTGCCATCTTTTTTCCAATCGCCGGCGATTTCAGGTTTTTTGTTATCATCCGTTTCCGAGGCATGTTCGGAGAGTGATTCCTGTCAACTTCTCTGGGGAAGTGATAGGTAGCGATCTCTTTGAAAAACGGATGGCCGGTTCAGTAGCACTCTGTGAATCTTCACGAAAAAAGAAACGAGAATTTATACAAAAATATCGGGTTCAATTTCTTCGATATTTTAAAAACCTTCGTCTAGTTTATTTCACAGAATCAGGCGATGTGTTGTGGTAATCCATAATGGAAAGAATCTTAGGAAATTTGTACTGTTTCCATAATTTTTATTTTAACTGTAACATATACACGACCGGTTTCGACAATTGATCATAGGTTGAGTTGGTTGTCATCAGAAGTCGAGTTTGTTGTCACCAGAAGATGACGATCAATCGTCGAAACCGGTCGTGTATATATTACTGTTCAAATAAAAATTGTGGAAACAGTACAAATTTCCTAAGATTCTTTCCATAAGAGTTTATTTCTTCTTCTGTCTGTACTTGCGTTTTGTTTCAAGCTTGTCTAATCAAGAAAATGAAACACGCAATCATGATTACGCTCCTTGCGATGATGTACATCACCTTGTCACGATTCAAACTCGCTATATGGTTACTATATACATGTTTTTAGTAAAGCTGAGCTTCCCAAATTTAAGAAATGGAAAACTGTAGTTTCCAATCAGATTTTACTTGCGAACAGTTTCGACTAATACGAGTCATTATCAGGTACATAGCCCCAGAAATTCACAAATTTTATACAAATTTTGAGGGGAGACTTAGGAGAGAGCAGGGCTGAGTAAGGAAATATCGTTATGAGTTCAGAAGTCACCGAAACAATCTCAATGACCTCCAGGCAGTTCAGGTATTTTCAGTGTTTCATTTCTTATCTTTTGCGTTCCACCAAGTAAGGTTAATTCGTATCGATTCCCAATTTAATTTTTCCGTTGAACCCTAGTAACTCAAAATGGAATTTGCGAAACCCAGAGAAGCCGTTTAGATGTCGAAAAGTAAGGCTCAAAAAAATCAAAATAATAGTTAAGTTGGCTTTTTTATAACCGTCCTGTTTCATATGAAAGAATTCTTTTATTAATGGAAAGGACGTAGCAGTAATTTGCCCCTTTTAATACAACTTCGAATTTGCATTTTTGTCCTCTCGCGGATCCATCGGTACGCGAAACCGTTGGATTCCGTAGAACGTTATTTTGGAAACACTGACGTAAAACATTGCGATCAATATTTCAGAGATTTTCTTTGTAAAGAAGAGGAAAGGCACAGAAATCTAATTATCAAGCGCCTAAATTTACGAGATAAATTTTAAAACGTTCGACGAGTCCTAAGTTAATCTTTAAAACTTAGGTCTTATATGTTCCCTTAAGAACTTCGCTAAACTTAAGGCAGTTCTAAAGTGAATTTCTGAAATAAAAAAGGAAGAATATATTCCGAGAAATTTATGAAGTGCTGGCAATGCATTTTAAAGGAGGAGAAAGCTTCGTGAGCAATTGGGAACTGTGCCAGGGTTGTATATGTGGGCTTTTCCTGCACATCTATTTTAGGTCACAGCTACACTGTAGAGGTATTTTACTTTCCTAGGAACCGTATTGGCATGTAAACCACTGATTTTATGGATATAAATGTAAAGGACGACGCATTCATCGATAATGATTTGACCTGGGTTATATATTTATCATTTTAATGTCGCCGTAGTAATGTTCACTGAATAAGAGAAGACACTTAGAGAATGGGTAGTGGGTCGGATGGTGAGTCGTGAAAAATCTCTGCAGGGTTTTTAAGGGATTAGGAAGATGAATTTTAGGTTGGAATTCCTCCTTACAATCTTGTATTTAATTTATGTTTTTGATATTCTCTCTAGAATTAGGTGAATTATTCTCTAGAATCTCATGAAGTTTTGCTGGCCAAAACAGGTAATGTATAAGAGAAAACCGAAAATATTAATTTAATATTTGTATTTCTTATATATTCCATGAGAAATACAAATCCATCTTTACTCATTTCTTCTTTTGCTGTAGACAGTGTAAGATATATTGAAAGTATACCGATATTCAATATAATATTGATGAACACCTTTCAAGAGAGTATTAGGATTTGCAATTAGCAATTAGCAAGAAGGATTAGGTATTCATTTTCTGCTATTGATTTTTTCGACATTGCTAATACCTTGCTCTTGCTACTAGCAGAAATCTCATTTGGGTTTCCGGAATGCCGTTATCCGGTTGGAAATCAAAATGAAGGATAATGTACATCGCTTTCTGGGGTACACCGAGATCCTTCTACCGTGACAAATACATATGATCTTCGCAATTCAAGCTTTCCACGTTTTCGGGGAACGCAATCACGATTATTATTAAGAGCGGGCCAAATCTTGGCGAGCCAATGACGGAAAAGTAACTCTAATCAGAGAATACATTTCCTCGTTTAATTTGATGCAGAACTTCCTCTGCAATTCCTAATCGTTTACCCCTCTAGACAAGAGAATATGCCTTGAGGTAGATTGCAATTCTTGGGGCGAGTGGACTCTTCGCGTTTCTCCTTCCATTAGCCGCTCTCCGCGACCTCTCCGGGCGTGGAATTTTCCCCGGGTTCTCAGAGGTTAGCACCCGGGAAAAGAAACTTCCCCTCCCCGAACTCTAATTTCCCCTTCCTTTTTTCCGAACGAAATAAATGGGATTCTAAAGCTCCGTATTTCATGATTCGGGGCGCATATTATCGCATACGTGGTGCATGAGAGCGTCCCGTTCGTAATTTGAATTACTGAGGCCGAAACCGTGAAAGTGTAAATTGGTGCGAGGTTGTTCGGGGCCTTTTTTTCCCTTCGGAGATCCACCGCGTTCGAATTTTCGATGTGATTCCTTTCCCGGCAGTGTAGGTCATTGTAAAGGATTTTCTATTATCCTCCTAGCTACAGATGCATTTTATTATTTGCGTGTATTCTCTGCGAAAAATTGTTTGCTTCGGCGAAGGCCTTATTAAAAAAAAGATCGAGCGTATTTGAGATATTTGAGTACGCTTCATCCGTTGGAGAACCGTGGGAGATACGTTCTTTTTCGCTCGATGCTCCCGGAATATTATTTCTATGATAATCAATATTTCGAGAAACGAGAAAACTCTAGAAAATAGATAGGAGTAAAAAACGCGCGATACAAGGTGAATGAAGGAAGGAGACTGATTTGATTCACGAAGCTAAATTAACGGGCGAGATATTCTTCCTAGTTTCGTAATGGTACATCAACGGATTTTAATGGGCCAATTATGTGATATCGTATATTGTTGAATACAAGACGTACCGGTCTCTAAGACGCACCCAATTTTCGGAAATCGTGTTCGGGGGAAGAAAATAATAGCGCAGCTGTAATACAAATATTCGCTTACAAATGATATTCAGGGTACTACGTGTTGGAACACGTACCCGGACCGGCGTGTGATGAAACGTAAGTTATAAATTACGCAACAGTATGGTTGCCATTCGATAATCCTTAAGCAAGCAATGAGTTAGAAGAAGCGTGTTTTTAATATACCGTAACCTATTGGCAAACCGATGAAGGGCAGTGCAAGCGTTAATGAACGCTTACGAAAGGCACGTTAACTGGCACGGGGAAAACTGAATTATAACCTTATGCGTTATTGCTCAGCAATATTTGCTTCACGATAGCATGTGTTGGATCGCAAAGCTAGGATGATCGCCAATCTTAGATGAACACCATTTTTGGTGTATTTGTAAACGCAAAAGAAGGTGCGGCTCAGATTTGAGAATATCGGTATATCGCAATTATAGGCTTATCTCAGTAATAATACTTTGTCAAATCGCTGTAAGTGATCTGGCGTTTTTTTTCGTTGCAGCGTTGAATTATCTGTAACAGGCTTATAGATTTTATCCTTTCTATATTTATCTAAGAACTTATGGCATTAATTACTTGACATGTAAGGCAACTCTGTATTCAAGAGTTTTGTAGACTGAAGAAATATTCGCAAAATTCAACTCTTATTTAGACAACAAACTAGATAAACTGAACAGCTTTTTGACGTATTTGCTTTCTCTATTAACGATGCGTTTATTTAGTGAGTTTTACATCTAAATTATACAGGAGCCGCACTCATCTGTAATTTAGGACAGGAGAGTATTGAAATGTAAACGCAACGATGTACGATCTTTTTATCTCTTAAGTACCCAGAGGAACCTGCAATTAAAATTCAATTTCCGCGCGCAAGCTGCGACTGATACATTCATAGAATTTTCGAATCATTCCCGAAGCCACTGTATCTCGGTGACTCAATTGGTCCCAAAACTCTCCATTATAATCATCATTATCGAAGCTTAATGGTCCAATGGAGGCGAGATTTTGAACGCATTCGCATGCTTACGGAGTGATTAAAGGGATATTCTCCTTCGTTCTTACCCAAAGTTCGCATCGAATCCCCGTTTCACGCAATCGATAAAGATCGTAAAAAGGATCAAGCGTAACTTGTGACTTTCTTTTAACCCCATTGTGGGACGGAAAAAACATCCCCTTTCGGATTTTCACCCCATTATACAATCTGTATCTTTCGGTCCCTTTTTTTTATTCTCTTCCGACATTCTCGTCTTTTTCTCGGCTCGTAACTGGACTGTTTTCAGCGGCGATGTGAGCTCTTCCATAGAAAATCTTCTATCCAAAGTCAGGAGGGGATTGAAAGTTGCGGGTCTGAGGACTCCACATAACAGTCGCATACACTTGAGAGGTGTTTTTCTTTCTTGGGACGACGTATCAGATAAGCAGTTAATGTTGTTTTGGTCCATTTGTCTTCCGAAAACTCCGGCCTTTATGAGTTACGGTTGCCGAATCCCTGTCGTTTATGGCCTTTCTCTCTCTCTCGCAATACCCATTCCCGGCAGATTTGATAGAAATAAAACATATTTCAGCAATAAGTCGTAGAAATTATGTCAATTATTATATCATTGCCTTTTGAGGATTCCTAATGGTTTTTATTTAATAATTCTTTTAACACGTTTCTTAATTACCAATTATCAAGATGCATGAGATCAAAATCACTTTGATCTCTAACGAAAAAAAACCTCACTACTCCTTTCGTATTATTTTTCTGTGGTCTCTGAGTAACTCAAAGAACACCGTATGGCATACATCATAAAGCAGGAAATAATACTAATATTTCTCTATTGAAGTACCATCTAATTTAGCTAGGTACCTCTTGAAAGAAGACATTGTTGGTTTCGCTCCTCAGTGTTCACGCAAATAAAAAAATGTGAGGTTGAAATTTAGTATATCACCTGTGCGTTCCAATTTCAAATTTTGTGTAGCCGAAAAAAATTTAAAGTTGATTTTCTGGGTTCGTTTGACACCGATAATTGAAATTCTCCGATATAGGAAATAAACTCTTGCGTGTTTTTATTTTAGTTCATTTACATTCCGAAGTGATCAGAATTGAGTTACAGAAATACACTATGTAAATATATACGTAATACTGCGACGATATTCACATCTATTTTTTCTTGTTTTGCGTCTCAAGGGTTGAAGTTAATTGATTTGTAAATATAAATCGCAAAAATCAATTGATAACCGAAATATTGTAATGAACGCTGGCGCTTCTGAGATTTGCTGTATTTCTAAAAAGTTCGAGGAGCATCCATCTTGTATGGAACAAACAGCCTAGCTCAGTCATCTCCATATACACATTGAGCATGGGTCTTTCAGCTGAGATGGCAATTTTACCCTAAACTAACAGTGCTCTATGAATAGAGAGAAATTGAAGGAATTGGTCATTTTTCCGCACTCCTGTTATTAACTCAGCTCTTACGTCACTGATAGACGGAGTTTGATAAGGGATTCCAACGGGGAACGATCAATGGTAAGATCTCTACTTCTGTATCACCAAGAGTAACGGAGGTTCGGGAGACAGCTTTTCACGCCGTTTCTCTCTCACGTCATCAATTAACGCCGAGAGCTTTTACTGGCAAACTCAGCGGAATTTGGCCGCTCCCATTGGCATCGTTATTTTTCTGACGCTTAGGGAATATCCCTCTCATTCTCAAAAGTGCGGATGCTGCATGTCATGGATGGCGTTGGCTCTCATTTGTGAAGTTTCAACGAATGAATAATATGAAATTTAATTTATATTCGTTTTTAATTATTATAATTGATAATCAGTTAAATATGGAAATTTTATGGGAATGAATAGAAACTTTTCCGTTTTCTACGAAATTCGGTGAGTTCTCCTCCAGACATGCGACACGTAGCGCGATTGCTTTTAATGAGCCGTTTATTGCGAATAAAGAATAAATGTTGGTAGTTGCAGGTTTATAATGGAGGAAACTTAATTATCATTTACGATTCTAAAATTCGAAACGCATTAAATGTTTAGCTCATGAAAGTTTCAATTTTACTCTCCTACTTTCCATTTTCCTTCTCATTTTTCTCTAATTGAAGATGGAACCCTCTTGCCCCAATTTTGCCCAAAAAAAGACGTTTGTGTCGTATTGTATTGTATAAGTTTTAACCGTTTTACTCCGTTGTTAGGATGTCCATGCCGAAGTGTGTGTCGCTGTAACCTTTCACGACTGCAACCTTTTCCAGTTGATTAGTTAAATTGGTTTAAGAAAGTCCCATGAGCGTTCAATTTCCAATATTTGCAGCGAAAAAGAAAGATTTTCTTAATTTAGCAGTACATATGTATGCCGTAAAGTTATTTTTAGGACTCAACCGTGGATCCCTGAGTTGATAATCTACGAACTTGCAATTTGAACTGGTAACTCGTCAAATAAAAATAAAAATGATAGAAATGAAGTAACGCAGGAATCAATTATAACCTTTTTAATTTTGGATAGCCAATTTAAAAAGATACTCTCTGTTTACAACTGCTTGACTAGTTTCAAAGAAGAAATTTTCATATTAGAAGTCATGAAATTCTTATTGGGAACAATCTTGGATATTTTCCATAATTTAGGTTTGCTATTATTTTGTTTATAGATGTATTATTAATAATTTATCCACGTAGAAGTGTATTGGAAAGACTGGAAGCATATAAGATACATCACTTTCTGGTATTGAGGGTATCAGCATTCATACAGCATTTATAATGCTTTGTTCCTTTTCCGCTGAAATTAGTTTTCCTTTTACAAATCCGTCACTTAAAATTTAAAATGTGCATCTACAAAGATTCTATACGAGCCAATTATCGGCTTGTTGTAGCTTCGCAATGGGTGATTCAGCTAATAATAATTTATATAAATACATAGTAAGTCCGGTTAATCATAGATGCTTAGCAACGATGTAACTGAAAATACATAATTTCGCAACTGTCATGATAAGTTAATAGAAATCGAAAAGTATCTGTCCAAAATTAAAACATGATTTCTTATCTGTAACTATTGCATCACGGCACAATTGTTTCAAAGCTAAGTGATCAGATAAATAGTTGTCGGGAAAACTCCGCCCATTTTATCGGGCCCCATTCAGTTGTTTTCACGCGCTAACCTAATGTTATTCTATTGATACAGAAGTCCGTAACATAAAGAAAATGGGGCGGATGGAGAAGAACAAACCTCCCTGAGAGAGTGGTAGAAAGATTTTGGCGCATTGTCCATTCGTAGGAGTCGTGCTATTAAGGGCAGAGTCCGGAAGTAAATATCTCCTATTGATTTTCGCCCGAGCATCGGTGGAGGATGTAAGGGAAAGGGGACTGAGGCGAAGTGGAGGGGACGCGGAAAAGGATGAGGAAAGGAATGGAGGAAAAGATGCTGAGGGAGGGATGTAAAGAGGGAAGAGAGAGATGTGTTATGGTTGGTGGGTGGAGGGGAGGAAGACAAAGTTGGTGAGGTGAATGGGGGAAATTTGGAAGGACGTGATAAGGGAAGAGAATAAGGAAAAGGTAGGATAAAGGAGCGAAAAAGCGATAGGAGAGAAAGTAGGAAGAGATAGCCAGAGGAAGGATTTGAATACGGAAGAGAAGGCCAGAGAGGAAAAGGAGAAAGAAAGCGAGATAACAACTTTATTCCTATGTAGTCAAGGGGGGAAGTAAACCAGGCGGAAAGAAGGAAAAATACGGTAGAAAACACAAGTTACGAGTGTTTTTAGGAGAAAATGAACGTTCAGGAGGCGAGGGAGTTTCTAATCCGCATTTGAATCATCGTTCATAAATATAATTGAAGTTTCGATGAAGAAAAGGTCCGTGAAGGTTGTAGCTTCCAATTCGATGAAAATTCTCTGTAAGACCGAAATGCGGCTGGTAGAATGGTATCGCAAATAAAAAATCAAACTTTTCTGGTGATTCATTTCCCACCTCCTGCTTTCGCTTATTGCGATTGCTTATCTTTTACCGAGAAAATTAGATTTTAAAACGACCGGTGCTAGGAAATACCTCTCTAATTTTAGTTCTTTTGTCTGACTGTTCGAGGCATGGGGGTGGTAGCGATTTTTTCGCGCAAATTTCAGCGTAAATTAAACATGACTCTGTTGTTCATTTTATCTCGCTCCAGGAAATATCTGAGGTAATTTTGGCCTTTCTGTTGTTTTTTCGTGACACATTTTTGCAAGTCCCACCGTCTGCAATTTTGCGTTACCGAGTTTTAGGATGGTACCCGTAATGTGGTGAGATTAAATTAAAAGCGTAAAAGATCTCAATGTCACAGAAAGTCATCAACACACGTGAGAGAGGTAGGACTGGGTTTAAATCGTGAGAATAGAAGCAATAGGGATAAAAATATAGAGATTTGTAAAGAGGAAAAATAGGAAATGGAAGCTAGGAATGGGATGAGATGGATTTCCAGTGACAGTGACTTTTCTCGCTATGGAAGTTTTTGGAATTAAGTCTGAGTGTTATAAATTTGCAATGCATGGAGTGAAATGAAAAGTTTCACTGGATTACTTTTGCAGTTTTCTGAAGGGAGACATATTATGCACGAAACAGTACTGGACGGAATGGGGAGCCAAAGAATAATTTGGAGAGCGATGCAATAATTGATGGGTCCAAACATGATACAAAACAGCAAAACCGTCTTTATTGGACAAAATTGGGACTAGTAAATTTCATCTTCCATTTAATCCTTGCCAGAATGTTATGTCAAAATTGAGGGAATAAAATTATATCAGATTTTAAATGGAGGTATATGCAGATATTATATACAGAGTTTATGACCGTTAGTTCACAAATTATGACAGTAAGTGGTAATGATCGGTGATCTCTGAGAGGAGCTCAAATCTTCTACAAAAGATACTCATCAAGTGAGTATCAATAAACTGCGATTAGAATACCTTTTTTGCCTAAGATTAATTAAGGGACTTATGCAATGGGTTGTTTGTTTAGAGGAATGTAGCCGTAGGGAAGGAAGATAAATGACTATTTTCGGGTCTTAACACGATAGGGGTTTGAGGAATTAAGGAAGTAAGGAGGAAAACAAGAGGAGGAGTTCTAAGTAGAGGTAGAGAATACGCGTGAAAGCAATTAGAGAATAGGGAAAAATGAGACGGAGAAGGGAGAGGAAAAATTCAGCAAGTACATCGGGAAACTGAAGCTGATGTTGAATAGATGATGGTAGAGATGGAAGGTGAATCTGGAGTGACATGAGGCAAGTTATCAACTCGAGTAAAGTTGAAGGGAAGGTTAAGAAAACAAGGAAAGGAAAGGAGAAATAGAATAGGGTGATTGTAAGAGTTATTCGAGGGGAAGTACAAACATGAATGGAAGGAGGGGTGATGAATGTGGAGGAGATAAGGGAATAGAGTAACAAAGAGGGTGGTAGAGATGAAGATGAGAAACATGGTGTGGATGGAACATGTAGGAAAGAAAGAGGGTAGAGAGACGAAGCAAGCTATGCGCCTGAGAGGAATGTAGAAGGCGAAGGGAGTGTTGTTTGATGACATGAAGGGTGATGAGCAAAAAATTGGGGAAACAAGATAGGAATGGGAAAGAAAATGGGGACGGTAAGGAGGGACAGAGTTCGAGAAGAAGACGGGATAAAGATCGGGGGAATAAGAGGCTGGTGGAAGGAGTCGGAAAAGGGAGAAGTTTCTAAGCATGCTTGGTAGGAAGATGTTGCAAGGAAGGAAGATGGCTCGGAAATTTTGATAAGGGTAACGTGGTCCTAAGGGTTCTGGTTGGTTAATCTGAATGGCAATAGTCGGAGGGAAGGTGAGGGAAAAAGTTTATAGATGAGCTGCTTTCTAACAATGATAAGTATTAGAGGTTTAAAAAACACTGGGTAAGTCGTATGCCTGCAGATGGAACTCACGTTTGGAGGCAAACGGGAAGTTCCGAATTTCTAGGAATTACCCTATCAGCATTTCGGAAACTCTCCATTCCCATTCCCATTCTCAAGGCTTCCACAGGAAAATTATAATAGGAAATATTCCACAATAGGAATCCATTATGGATGGAAAAAATCTCAAGGGTTCCGTACAGAAAAAAATTCCCATTGTTGATTCCTTGAGAATAGAATCATTGTTTCCGACATGCGAATAGGGTAATTCCTGGAAATCATTCTCTCCATTCTCAAGGGTTCAATCCAGAACTTCCCATTTGCCTCCAAACGCGAGTCCAATCTGCGAACATACGGTTTACGAATCAATAAGGAAAAAAAACACGACTGTGGCTATAACACATTAGAGTATCGAGTTTGAAAGATTCCAACCAGCAGGGGTTGGAATTCTTCAACGGTTAGTTTGCTCGCAAACAACGGCTATTTGGAGCTTTTCTCGAACTTTTATACGGCTTACGGATTGTTTTTAAACCTCTAATTCATTAACAACTTAACAACCGCTTTCCATTTTTTTTCATTGTTAAGTTTACAGAAAAATACGAGAAACAAAATTGTTGGAATTACGGGGACTTTAAGGGGTAAGGAATGGAAGGGTTCCAATGACTAAATGAGAGTGCCTTGCGAAATATAATAAAAACCCAATGACTTTTCGTTCAGTTAAGAACAAATATCGGCAATTATGGTTTAAGGTTGAGTTATAGACGATAGTTGGAAGTCATACTCAAACTTTGTGTGCAAAATATGTCAGAATAGAGAGATAAACCCGATCTGGCAGAGAACGAAGTAGCAAGTTTCGCAGAAGAATGTAGCCAACATTGTAATGCAATAGGGATTTATCTAAAGGGCAAAGAATGTTAATGCAAAGGTTTGTATGGAAATTGAGGAAAATGCTCGACCAGATAAGGTAAATAAGGGGGATGTTTTCGCTTGAAGGAAACAAATATTTAGGTATTCAGTTATTTTAATTCAAGAAATTTGGGCCACATAACTATAAATTGCCTAATCTTCAGCTCAAATTATCCTATAAGAACACGAGATAAGAAAAAATAATCGTTTAAAGCAAAAATATAAATATGAAACAAGTTGAGTAGCTTCTAATGTAGTATCTTTGAAGTAACGAGTCCAGTTATCTTTGGTATGCCATATAACCAATCATGAGTAAATGTGGTTAAGACCTCCAAGGAGCTTGTACAGCTTTATGTAATCTCCAGCTCATTAATTTTTTTCTAGCGGATTAATCTTAATTGTTTTAAATTTAATCCAGTGAGATACTCAGGGAATTGTACGGATTACTGGACTTACCAGGTCTTTGTGGAAGGACGTGGAAGGGAGGCCAAGTCACACATACTTCTAATAATCTTCATTTAAGTATTCAGGGATTAAAAATAATATCTCAAGAAAGATATTCCGAAAGATGAAGCATGTTCAGTAGTCGAATCAAATGCTTTTTCTTTATGATGGAAAAATTTGAATAGATAATTCTCAACGAAAGATATACGTACCAAGTTGAAGACCATTTTAAAAATTTGAAAACAGAAATGGATGTAAATCGTCATCTTTGCTTGGTACGGTACACATTATTACTCATTGATGGTGCTGTTTTCGCTCAAAAGAAATTTCCTGTGTAGAGGTGTAGGAGAACTGAATAAAGAGGCGGCGAAAGAGAGTTGAAAAGTAGAGAACGGCGTATAGTGGAAATATGTGATGCGTGGCGCATAAAATGGTTATATTCGAGCCTCGTGAGTGTTTCTGAGAAGCAATTCAAAGAGTGAATCGCGGAGGTTAATTATTTTTAACGATGCTGAAGTGGCCTTCGGAGCAAACATTCCACTTCCGAGTTCACATGCAAAATAACAAATCCAATCATCAGGGGTTCGTTTTCCGGAAGAGGATAAGAGATTTTATGAGAAGGGGAAGCGAAGTAGGTTATTTTAGGGATGATTTTTCTTTTTGGGAATTTTCTTACTTGTCTTCTCGTCCGTCTATAGAAGGGTCATTTCAAGCAGGATCCGCGCACTGGTCACCAAGCGTCCTGAATGGAAGCTTACGACCGTGTTTCCAAATAGCCTTATTTCTGCTCATTCTGTAGCTTCTAGCATGAACCATGAAGGAACTTAACTGGATTAAAAGTAAGTGATAGGATAAGAGTTAAGTATGCTCATTTTTATTTAAAGACTATTTTACCGAAAGAAATGTATACACTTCTAGAGAAAATGGTAGTATCTCGTTTATGTAAACCCTTAAACTCTTAAAATTGTATCTTTGCCGGCTTTTGTGCGTAAATTGTAAAATGCTTATTAAAAACGGACATGGAAAAATTCTGACGGAACCGGGACTCGAACCCGGGTCTCCCAGTTGCCGTTTGGTTGCTCTTGAGCAAATGGGAGACCAGGGTTCGAGTCCAGGTTTCGTCAGACGTTTTTCACGTTCCTTTCTCTTTGGAAATTTTCCTACGTGGACACCTTATCGTGCCAAGTAACCTAACCCTTTTCCTTGCATGAAAATATTTATTACTAAAATATTCTTCTTCATAAAATTAATCCGATTGTCAGCGTTTTTTCCCGTATAAAAGCTCAATTCTTAAGAAGACTGGGGAACTGAGGAATAATTATTCCTCAGTATGAAATTGATGGCAATGAAACAAATTTTCTCTCATGGTCATCTCAGAAATATCATGTATAAATGTTATTACGATTCTGGAATCTTCGCATTATTTTAAGGTCCTATTTGTGCTAGAGAATTTGGAATGGGAGAAATAGAATTACTTAGTTTTGTTCCTCAATTCAACATAAATGACCGAGAAAGGAAATATCAGCGAAAAAAATGTTGTTTCTATTCTGTTTCCTTATGTAGTGATATAAAGCTGTGGAAAAATCGTGAATGTCTCCGAAAATGTAAACGTTAGGATATGGCTGTTTCGCATCTGCTGCGATATTAGTTTTCCACATGCTTTTTAACGGAAATGCTTATTTTATAAGTGGAAGATTGAAATTTAGCAGGAATTGATCGTGAAATATTGATTTATGTTCTAACTATGGCTCGTGGTGTTGAAACTGGGCAGCCGCGTCCTGGAAATTTCAATTTCGGTTAAGTGATTGAAGGAAGCGGCACGGAGAAAAAAATAATCTCGGAAAAGGGCAGCTTACGACCAGTGAAGTACTTGTACCACTTTCATGTCCGATTACGATCGGAGAGGTAATAGGGACGGAAAGGTGTTGGGCGTTGAGGAGTGAAATTGATTTTCCGAAGAAACTTCTACGATATAATTGGCAATTCTTTCTTCTTTCTTTGGAGGGTAGGTGAAATAACGGGTTTTAGGAGGGATAAGAAAATATCTTTATTAAAAGAGAGAAAAAGAAGACGCATATACATTTCTTATGGAAAAAAGAAAAGAAAATGTGAAAGGCGGTGGGCGAGATAAGACTCCTTATTTGTCCTTTTCGTTTACATGTGACGGGAATTTAGCTCTTCGATGAAAACATTTCATGAAACTGGAATAATTTGAGCTCATTCCAGATGGGCTTTACTCGAAGAAAATATATGTTAAGTGAAATGAAGTGTATTGAGAAATTATTACATTACGGTAAATATCATATAAGCGTGTAACACATGACTTTTGGGTTTCTTAAGGAAAAGTTAGGTAAGGATCTCGGTTTAAGTTTTAATTTAACGCATGCTCTGTTTGATAGGTAAACCTGCCCCAATAAAACATGAATGTAATTATTCTTTAATTTTTATATACATGTTAACAAATCCTTTATTATTAAAATATAGTCCTTATTCATCCACGGTAGTCGAAAATAATGTGTGTTTATGATTAACTTATTTGAATGAGCTTAATTTTCTACAAAAATTTGATTCTCATGTTTTATTTATCCGGTATAGATTTCCTAATTTTTTCCCCGTATGTGAATTATTCTATCGTGATTAAATTGGCTATAGAATTCAGGATAAAGAAACTCCTCTTCTTGCTTTGTGTAAAGAGACGATATCTCTAATTTCTACTAAAAAACTAAAAACGTTGAAAAGGAACCTGATAAAGAATAAAAGTGAAATAAAAAATAGCGTATTTACTGGGAAAATGGAATATGGTAGATCATTTATACATAGCTATTTTTCTGATAGAGCCATTTAATATACGCATCAATTTGAGAGGAAAACAAAATAAAAGAAAAACCTCTAAGTATAGCGATTCCGATCCTCGTTATGAGCATACAGTGGGGTTTTAATTTGAAACCTTTGTCATATTACTGTAAAGTAGTCCACATAATTTTTATTATACCACTTTAAATATACAATCGTGCAATCAGAAGCAATATTTATCATATATTTTTACAATACGCAAATTAGTCACCCCTTTTAAGGTTTTGGGAGAATTTGCCACTTAGTGTTTAGTCGATTTATAAACATGGAAGATATGAATGCAAAAATAACATTTTTTCATAACTTGAGATCATGACTATCTGCTTAAGAAACGTAATATTTTTGTAGAGATAAAGAAGCTATTCTAAACCATATATTTTTTGCCATAATTTGGAACGTTTTGCCAATTTTCGCTAGACAATGAGGCTGCTATAAAATTTCACAATACAACTTGTGATAAAGAGATCTCATTTATGTATGCATTTGGAAGATTCGCGTACTTTTTGTGATCGGCTCCTAATGCCTTTTCGGTGTCGTAGAGCGGTAGGATGAAGGGTTAGAATTAAACGATAGAAAAAAATTGGTTAGGAATAAAAAGGACGTTGAAAAGGAGGGATAACGAGAATGGTGGAAGGGAATGTGAAAAGGGAGGCCGGATTAAAGGAAATAAGGTTTCAATTCTGTCGGACGAAAAAGCACGGGCTAACGTAGCATGGGGAATCAATACAAAAGATGAGTTTCGAGGGAAATGTCGAGCAGAACGAAATGCCCGCCACTATATGCGTGGAATCATTTTAATTCATTATGGATGCAAAGTGTATGCGGTACTACTCTGAAACGAAAAACTACTACTACCGAGCTATGTTTTTAAAAAGAAAATAGATGCAGCAAAAGTATTAATGTTTTTTCCTATTCTCACACAGTGCTAAGTTTCACAATTCTCGCAACTCATTATCAAACTACATTCCCAGAATTGGAAAAGGAGCTTATATGCTAAGCTTTAAATTTAAGGAATAAAATGCGTAAAAATAGCGACATGACCGGGACTCGAACCCTGGTTTCCCACTTTTCAAGCAGGTACCACTGGACTTTCAAGCCGAGTCTATTCTATTTACTATTAGGGGAATATACGAGTATTATGATGTTATTTTTCACGCCTGTTATTCGTAGGGTTTCAGCCGCACGTCTATTCCGTGCTATGTTATTCACCTTTCCCTAATCCTCAAGCTTTAAATAGTTATAAATCAAAACGCTGATTGTGTAAAAGTGGAAAGAAAATATCAGTCGGTCTTTTCTTTCCTAATTATCTTTTGCTCCAATTTTATTATCTATTATTAATGGGTCTGATTGTGATTGTGAGATAGAATACTGTCGAAATGTTGTTCTCTAAAATTTATTGTTGATTTTCGAGTAACGGTAAGTTTTTCATTCTCTCGTGTTTGCGCTTTGCAAATATATGTATAGGATTTTCAATTACTAAGTGTTGAAACATTAGGAATGAACGCAAAGTTTAGTCCAACAATCCTCATTATTTGGGCTTAATTTTCATAAAGTTAAATGAAGATGATGATTGTATATATATAAAGGGCCATTTAACTCTATTCTATAACTTAACGCTCAGAAAATTGATTGAATTAAAAAATGATGTCATCGAACGGAAGGAAAGAAATTGAAATACGGCTGTAAATGAATTTTAGGTTTAAAATGTTCCAAGATCCATTTCGCTGGCTGTTTGACTATATCCTCTGAGACTTAAACTGGTAACGAAGGAAATGGAGGATGTTTAATAAAGTTTTGTGTTTTTTATGTTTTTTAACATGTATAGAAGCAGGAAATGGAGGATGTTTAATAAAGTTTTGTGTTTTTTATGTTTTTTAACATGTATAGAAGCTAGATATATATTTTAACATGTATAGAAGCTAGAAGCACAGTTATCTTCTTTCAGTAAAATATCTTTCAATGGATAAGCCAGATTTTTTCCGTAAACCCTTTTGATTTTTATACTCTTGAATATTATATGGCTAATCATTTTATATTTATATTTTCTTTAACGCCGATACAATTGCTTATACGATAAAGTGGTTAGGAAAAGACAACTGACTCGGTATTATTCAATTATTTCATTCTTTGTCGTTCTTACATATCTCATTTTGATACAAGTTATCTATCTTAGGCTTTTGAACGTGATTGTGTTTGCTATTATACCTTGAACTTTGAGTTGAGCTACCCGAAGTGTAAATGCCACGAAATTGTTTACAGTAATGTACATTATGGACAGGCTTCTTTACCTCCCTCTGTTTCCAATGATAATGAAGTTTTGAATCTCCAACCACAATCAGTTTTCAATATCTCTAAGTTATTTGGGTATAAAGATTAAGCCAAACAATTCGTGCATTCTCTGCGGAAAAATATTTTAGAAAGAAAGCAAAAATAAAGATCGTGTTTGACGAAATCGAATGAGAATTCGCAATAACTTAAAAGCCTCTTTTCAGTTTGCGGTTATGGTTGCTCACCGCCAGGATTTCATAATTACGGTCTCGTTCAGTAATTATATCGAATTGGTCACGTTGATGAAGGCGCAAGAAGTATGCGACGGCGATGAAACTGCGGAGTCCGTAATATTTCACTTGGACGCGGAAAAGGTGAGAGAAGGATGGAGATGGAGTAGGAAAAGAGAGGGCGCGTGGGTGAGGTGGCGAATGTGAGTGTAATGAGATGACGCTCCTTTGCCGTCTTTTGTAAGCCATGATGAAAAAAGAGAAGCGGAGGGCGCCACCATCGTCGCAAATCAGAATTTTTGTCTCACGTATTGAAGGAGTCGCAAAGAGGGAGAAAAAAGTTCGGTTCGTCATTTTCGTTTTTATTTCTCTTCCCTGGAAGTGGGGAGCTCTAGAAAACGTTTCCATAACTACAGGATTCCCTCCGAGGACTTTTTGTTCGAAGAGGTTTATTTTTCAGGAAAATCGAAAAGGTAAGGAGTTTGACATTTTGTTCCGCGGAACCAGGAGGAGGCTGTATAAGGAGAGCAAGCCTTCTCGAGTTACTTCATTCATTATTTTCGGATTGCTTCCCTTTATTTTCGCTGGGATTGCAATGCCGTTGAGAATTGATGCTGCTGTGAGGATTTAGAAAATTAAGAGCCATCTTCATTGAGGAATTTCAGCTTTTTTGTGAGCATAATACATTTTTTAATTTATTACTCCTCGCTGACATTTGATTGCGGATGACTGAATCACAATTTTTGTCTCTTACCTGAAGAATGCGACGAGCAACATTTGCTTCCTTTATTCTCATCTCTTAGTACTCAAGTTTCCACGGTGAATGCGTATATTCATCGATACTTCGGGAAATAGTCTGCAGTATGAATTTCAACGTTTCATAAAAAATGTTTTAGAGACTCTATGGGCGTTATTTATTGCGAAACGTCTTTTCTCACATATAATAGTTAGGTAGAACCATTAGTGGCGAGGCTAAGTGTGGCCTACTTCCCAACCTCGCAATAGCTTGTATACAACCGACAAGGCCATTGAATTACTCATTTTTTGTGTTCTAAATCCCAAGCAATATGCTTTATGCCCGGCATAATTCGCTTCCTGATGCAGAAATACATAAATTATTTGTATTTTGTCGAATTTGATACGCAAATTATATAAGATATGTGATCACGCTACTGCTTTGAGCTTTTATGAGATAGTTTCTCTTTGTTCAGTATATTGAATGACAAGGAATATTATTTATACATTAGAATATCTTTGATGTTGGAAAAATGGAATGATGTTTGAGAAAATATCTAAATACAGCTCTAGGGAATTTAATACCGTTATTACTCATGAACAAGAAAAGGTTGAAAGGGCAATAATTCTTTATTTAGTATGAAAACCGACAATCTAACACGAGCAAACCCATTTTTATTAGCTGAAATTTATTTAATATTTATATTATTGTTAGGTCCTGTTGGGGTTTGCGGTTTTTATCATAAATTAGAGAGCTCATTTACTGCCATCTCTACATTAATTTTGTGACTAACAATTTATCACGCTAACATACAGGATTACTGCAGTAATCTATCTGTTTTGTGTCATTGAAACGTAAGCTTATGCTAAATTTTTCATGGTTATTTCCAGTTAAATTATTGGTATATTCAGTAATTGCGATGATTTCTTTTTGTGATTCTTGTGGTGATTTCTTTTTTATTTCCTTGACTATTCTATTTGATTTTGTTTCGTGAGTATAAGAAAAACTTCGACTGAATAGCTATGTGAGAATCCTCGGGTTCAGAACTGAAAAGAAGCGTAGTGATCTGAGATTTGGCTGACTGTAAATAGGCACTCTATTGTTTTCATTTCGTGAATACCGAAACAATAGTTTTGTATTCCACCCGAAGATCTTTCCTTCCATTTTTTGAGCTCTGGTATTGTTAAGAATGTCCTTTCATACGCTCATATTTTATGATATGTGGAATTTAAGGTCGCTGTGTTTTGACGGTTATTCTTTCAGGCACGTGCTACATGTTAGTTGAACTCAAAGCCGAAATTCTTTTTAGAGCCGTTGCCTTCTTAGGAACAATAGATCGACTGCGTCATCAACTTGGAACGAGAGTTCAAGCTGATTAATGATTATTATTATCTAGCCCAATCTTTGCCATATTTATGGCAGTTTTTGGGGGGCGACGCTCCTTCAACTATTCGGATATGATATTTATTAGTTTAAAGTGTAGACTTTCAGGATTGGCGGCGTTCATTGGGCTCCCGGATTGCCAATTGGCCAAGGCGTTCAACTTCGGTGAAAGCGGTCCCGGGTTCTATTCTCGGCGGGGGCCTACGTGCGAAATGATCTCAGCTGTCAAAGCACTCTTAAAAACACTACTATACTACTCGGTGTATGTTGCATACAATCAAATCTGTACTTGTGTATAAGAATTAATAAGTTTTCTTCCAAGGCTGCAATTACAATCTGTATAAAAACGAATCAGTTTTTTCCATGGTTCACTTTATTGAAATCTACTTGCAAGGCATTTTCACTACTTTCAAATTCCTCTGCGCTGGAATTGCTCCAGAGGAGTATGAATGTGAGGAAGTAATAGAACGTAAGTAAGTATCTAGCTGATTTCTGTGATAATCTTAAAGAGAAAGTGAATTTGAAAACTAAAAATAGTTGTTAATGTGTCATATTTTATCCAAATGTTTTGGCTGCATTTATAATTTCACATGAGTAATGTAGTTCGGTACGATCAAACACATTCAGTACGATCGCTCGTTTCAGAATAATTTTATAGATCTACCAGGATTCCATTCTGGATCCTTGAAAATTTTACATGCATCTTAACCAATGTCTACAACTTCCTTCTTTCTTCAACTACGAGCTCACGATATGTTAACATATAATTTTAATGACAGCGATAGTTACTAGCGCCTAAATGTCTCTAACGCCCTATCAAGTGGAAGTTACGAATGCAACTGTGTTAATGGAAAGGGTAAAGATTTAATAAGCGCGAAGGAAAATATTTGAACTTAATTAAAAACGCTTCGAATTTAGTTTAACACGCTTCGTTACTAATTAACTTCCCAAAGTATTCTGTCTCTAAATTTTCGGAAATTATCCCAGCAGCTGATAGGGTTTAGTCCCCTCTAGCCTACAAACAATAATCCTAATCCTCGAGCCCCGCTCCGCTCGCTCGCTTTTCAAGTAAATCTCTCCGTGCTTTTTCGTCTCTCCCTCACCACCCTCATTTTCTTCTCTCCTTCTATCTTTTCCGCCAACTCCAGACACTGGCCTATTCCACACCGGTGGATATATTCAGGTGGAGCGACAATTCGAATGCTTTGTCTCCGCAATTAAGAGAATTTCAGGAGCTTCGCACCGGCAAATTCGAAAAATGAGATTATGGAATACAAGGAGAAGGCGTGGGGTCGAATGAGAGGGGCGTCGAACTGTGTCAATTTTCTTTTTCAGAAAACATCTTAAAGTCTTAATTGCCTTCGTCCGCGCAAGTTAAAGTGCCTCACCCAGTTTACAACCACTCTCTCCCCTTTTCAATCCCTCTTTGTTTATGGAGATCGTCCTATTTATATGCTAATGTGTAGGCGTTAAGTGAGAAAGAAGTGGGTGACAATCGCTTTGCATAATTGTTTATATAAATATATGAAAATGAATATATAAAAATAAATATAGATATTCAAGGTTTGATCACTTCATTATTTTTGTATTTCCTTGCGTTAGAAGTAGGAAGTATTCTAGGAAAGGAAAAGTATACATGCGAGTGAATACGTCATAAGTTAACAGTAATTTAAGAAAGCTAATATCCTTTAACTCAGGAAAGCAGGTGGAAATACCTATAGGGTTCATTTTGTTCAATTTATATGATTTATGTGTTATGACGATCGATGTATTACAGGGTTTATGTAGGTTTTTATAAGGGTTAGATATAAGAAGATCTCAATCTTGCCCGAATAAAGTCACATTATTACTACGCATATTATTCAGAAATGTTCTGCAATATTCGTGAAATATTGTCTTCTACTTTGCTGATTTAGAATTTACGTCACCGAAAAAATCTTCACGTTTTATTATTTTGAATTGTGAATTTAAGACATTTTTTATTAACTCTCAGTTCATTATCTTAATTCAATCAAGATTCTCTTCCAAAGTATGTTTACTTTCGTCCAGCCTTTAAAATTATTATTCAATTAATGTAAAATTTTGGTCAATCTGGTCATAAAAGTATTAGAAACGCTCCAAAACATTAAAAGTGATTTCGAAAATTAAAAAAATTGCATGAATTTCGATTGCAAGGCGCAATCCTACTCTTACACTACTTCTGGTTCACTCTTTGGCAGCATTAAGCTGTGAAATCAATTACGTTAGTCTTTATACAAATATGTACTCAGCGAGCCGTGTTTCAGGTGTGGCAGTGGGATGTTAATAAATTAATTTTCAGGAAAATATGTTAAATTGATAATTTAATAATCGTGATTTGGCGAAATCTAGCAACTAAATACTCTCTTTCAAACGTGGTTGTGACCAAACAATGAAGATATGCATATTTCTTTAGCTCGCATATTAACGCGAATCATGATATTATGAATATTATGTATTGTATATTAGATTGAATTCGCCTTCACTTGGTGATACTGCATTGTATAAAAATGCAGGTTGTAATAAATACAACGAAGGTCACAGGTCAGCGTAAACAAGTTTCTCGTACAGCCTATTTTCTGCATTAATATTCTACAAATACGTATTCAGACGTTTATTATTGTATTAATTCACATTGTATCTTAGTTTCGTCCATTAATTGCTACTTTTAAATAAAGTGTATTTACAAGGGGTTGCACACAATGAAACGAAATCTTGACAAACAAACTATTTTCTGTTTTTTAGTTTGCTTGGAACTTATAAATTTATTGTGTGTTAGTAAAGCTGTTTTATATTGTAGATATTAGTTAATAAAGTGATTGAATTGTTAAAGTGTGAAGCTTGATTTTTTCGAGCAGAATATCTCGTTATGTAAGCTTCCTTTGCATCCCGTACCTATGCGTGCGGATGGCAATTTGATCCTCGCTTAATGTGAATTTCTTAATAATTTCTCAATGCATTTGAAGCACCGGCCTGTAACACGAACAGTGACTTTTCAGGTGCATGAAGCAAAAATTAAGCAATAACATGAGCTACTTATTAGTGAAACAAAGAAACGAGATTCGTAAAAGAGGGTCAATTTAGGGAAGAATTAAACAAAAGCATAACCGCTAAAAAGGCATCCGCGGTGATTGGAAGATAAAACCCACGATTCAAAGCGCAACATTTTTTACAATTAATATTGTATTACTATTTCTTACGTCGGAATAATTCTCACCATAAGACGTAGGCAGATTTTAGATAAAAAATTCGTGGGAAAAAGTGCGACTTATGGGGCGGGAGAAATGGTAAATCGATTTGCGATATAGAAAGGAAAACGAAATGAATTAGCCTTCGGTTTACTAACAGATGCAAAAATTGCGCAGAAATATACGTTTTCCCGTCAAAGATCGTTTCTAATAGGCTGTGTGTGTCAACGCAATAACACCTTGGTTTAGAGATGTCTGACGACTTTTCAGTAGTGTTTCTGGTCGCTTGCTTTGCCTTCCTCAAAGTCCAGCATGAAAATGGAAACCGATACGGCGTCACCGTGGCTGAGAGGGCAAAGGGATTTCCCATTGGAAAAGTTCGAGTTCCTGAGGTGAACTCAATACCTTAGGTTTCCTGGGAAAACGCTCACAATTACGGTGTGCGCAAATTCTATTGAAGGACTAGCCGAACAAGAGAGCTATCGTTCTTTTGAGGCATTCCATTAGTGTAACTGATCTGATCAACCTTTAATACCCTTGATTATTGGCGTTCTTTGATCATGAATTTTTGTGAACAATTTTATTTCTTGATAAAATAGGCATTGCGTACTATAGCTTCGTGTACAGTCTTTTAAATAGTTATATATTTTAATGATAAGTTATAATATGTAAGCGTAGCTGTTTAGTGACATATTTTATCTTTTAGAATGCAAAAATAATGTTTGATGAGTTTAGAGCGTTACTAAACGGTTGAACAATAAAATTGGTATGGGATTCTGTTCAATCAGAAGAATTTTGGAGTGAGTCATACGGTTTGGGAACGTATTATTATGAGAAGATATGATAACACAGATAATCTATTTATTTAATTTTCTAATTGATTTCATTTGATTAAAATTGCATATGTTTTCAACCTTCCACCATTCTTTCTAAATCATCTCTTTCGGAAATGAGTTTTTGAAACTCAGTGCAGAATCACTCAATATTTTGTACTATTTTCTCTTAGTTTCATTAGAGAAGAGTTTCTCATCCTGAACAAATATATTGCAGCGCGTTTATTAAGATTCTCATCTTTTATATACAAGCTCTGTATTCCCCTTATAAAGTAATTATTATTGTTATTATTGTAAAAATTATATTGCATACTATAACCCAATATTGAAGGGCGTAAAATGTGATTGTGTGGTTAAAGCAAAATCTGTCGTCTCAAGTGATTTTCGATAACATCTTATAGATCACATAAATCTCGCAGTACCAACCGTGTAGTTCAGAATCGAAACTAGAAAATCTAGAGTTAGGGTTCCCAACCATGCCAGTCTATCGGAAGATTTGACGACTTGGGTATTTTTGTCGAGTTAAGAACCAATTTTGTTGTATGCCATTGTTCTGCGACACTCAGGGTGACCTATCTACTGGACCATTCGTTTTATTCGTCGAGGAACATTTTCTAACAACTCTCTGGTATCACTTATTCCCGACAAATATACCAAATTTTTCACTGATTGCTCACTTCCATTCTAAATTTATATTTTAGATTTTGACTTTCAAAAATTATTAAAGATGAAAATTACCAGTTATAATGGGAAAGGAGAAGCAGAAAATTTCTTCCGGGACTGGGACACGAACCCAGGTTTCCCATTACCGTCTAGATGCTGATCATTGAGCTATACGGCCACAGAACAAATACATTTCGTTCGTAAGACCTAGTAGAGTCCCGGTCCCGTCACTTTTATCACATCCGTTTCTCCTTTGGAATTTTCCTATGTGTACGCCATTTCGTACAAGGTAACCTCTAACCCTAATTCTTGTGTTTGATAATTGCGTCAACGCTTGAATGGGTTTTCATTTTGCGGCGTTTCGGCAATATTTCTACAATGTGATATAAAATATTTCGTCGTTCAGTTTTTATCGCGAAAGATATTTTATGAGAGTGAGATATTATTGGAGATAAACGGTAATAATAATCCGATCTGGATACTGTTCGATCTTCCGCTTCGATTACTGGACAGGTGACAGGACACGGTGTAGAAAGCGAAGGTAGACGGGAGATGGAGAGGTCGATTGGGCGAGGAAGTGGAGATGGGGAAGCCAAATAGGTGGAAGTTTGGGTTGGAGTAGGGAGAGGGAAGTTGATGAGGGGCTCATGGAGTGAGGCTCAGGTGGTATGTAAGGAGATCAGATGTGATTTGTGCGGAGCGCGGACTGAATTATCATAATTTCATTTAACAGTCAACCCCCCAGACGGAACATCTGACAAGTGGTGATAGTTTTTCGCCCTTCGGCCCTTAATAAGACTTCTATTCCGCAGATGGATCATAATTCGAAGCTATTTTTAGGCGGTTGTTGAAAAGGGAAACGAAATTACTGTCGAAACTGTTGGCGAAATTTACTTCTAACGTGAATAAAAATACGACAGCTCTCGTTCTCTATCTACGAGAAAAAATCAAGATGGAAGTTTCGCTCACAATGGCGCAGATAAATTTACATTTTGGGACGGATATCGACAACGCGTCTTTTTGTGTTTAGATCTTAACACGAATTCGTAGTGAAATGTAATGCTGTGATAATATTGCGTGGTAAATTTTTAGTAAGAGCCGACTTGATTACCTAGTTTCCAATTGCTCTTCCAGATGAGAGAACGTAATATGCGATGGAATGCGTGAAGTTTATACATATATAAGAATGGTCTATCAAGCGTATACTAATTTAATCAAGTTCGGATTTTTTGTCAATAGATCTAAATGTGAACTTATGTAGGAGCCTAATTCTATTAAATTTTCTCATTAATTTATTCTTATGATGAAAATGTTGAATCACAAGCGGAGCAATTCTTTAGGAATTAAAAAAAAAAAACAAAAATTTGCCTTAAAGACGAGTTAACGTATTTAAACAGAAGCGTTCCTTTCATGGAAATTGTTTAATTTCCATCTCTCGTTATTCGCGATTATTCTTACTATCCAAAGTTCAGAATAACGAGAAGCTACCTTTATAATTTCGAGATTTGAGCTCGTAAGTATGAAAATGCAAATGAAACGACATCTGTTCAGGTCTGTGGTGCAGCTGTTGGGATATCTTATCGTATCTCACCCCAACAGTACGGCATTGACATATCGGTGGCGTGGGAAGCCTAGGAGTAGGTACATACGTGTAGAAATGCTAATTGAATACCTGTCTGTCACTTCCACGTTGGTGTCTTGTTTCTGGCCGTCTCGCGTTCATATTCTCTCCCGCAAAGCTTATTATGAATGCCCTCTATGGTTAGAATACACCAATCTCCTGTCAGACAGACATTAATTTACGTTGTTAAAGATTCTGTGAACTAGAGAAGGTGTGGTGTTTAGCAATGATAAGATGCGACATAGAAAAAAGTGATGGATTGATTTGAACGCATAGTATGAAATAAGATGATGACTACAACATTTACTAACAGCTATTAACAGTTATTAACAGCTGACTTTCGACTTAAGTTGATTGGCTACAAAACCTAATTAATTGAATCTTTTACAATTAGTCGTATAAGAAATTCGAGTTTCTTGTAGCAGTATAGGACACAAATCTCAGTCCTGAACACAAACATTTCGAACGATGATTTTATTCCGAAATATCCCTGAGAGAAGGCTTTCTATCACAGTTGGCAGCTTTTATTGTAAAGTGACATTAGCACATAGATGGGAACTCCATCACGCATTTAATTATCTCATTCTCTGGACGAGAAGAAATTAGAAACTACACCATGGAAATAAACTCCGAAAACAAGTGTATTGCTTTCCACTTAAATATCAATCATAAAAACCTACGACTTTAACAACCACGCTATGGGCTCGGAAATGAAAGTGAATTAATTAAAGTCCGGTTTCGTTTTTCCAGTAGGTCTCAATTCCTCATTCTCCGAGCGATCCGAAATTAATTTCTCCCCCGTTTTTCTTAATTTTTTTTTCCCGAACTCATTCCCACTGAGAAATAAAAGAAAAATTCCCTCACTCTTCCTCCTACTAACTCCTTTCTTTCTGGAATTTTTTCCTCTGGCTTTTTCCCTCCACTGATCCTTCCCCTGCTTTCTTCGCCTCACCTCTTTCGTTCTCTCAGCCTTACCTTCTTCTCCTTCTCACCCGGTAACCATTACCCTCAAATACACACTTTCTCCCAACGTCCCTTTCCCTACCCTCTCGTTGATCTCTACCGCTCGACGTGCACTTCGTCATTGTCCCCACGACCAGACCCATCGCCACTGAGGGCTATCCATCATCCGCCGTTCTCTTTCCCCTATTTCTCCCTCTCTCTCCTTCCCTTGTCTCTTAGCCCCTTCTCGTTCGAGCTTCTCTTTTTACCAACCTAACCCAACTCAACCCCGGCGACACTCCCTCTCTCTCCACCTTCCCAATTTATAAACCCCCCTCGTTCAATTACGCTTCCCCCGCAAACAGGGGTGGACCCAGTAACATCAGCTCCCCCCAAGGACGAACGTTTTGGATCATTCTGATTTTTCGTAACTTTTTTTTAGTATCGACGGGAATTTGGAGCACCGAGAGACATAGCGATAAATGCCAGTGGTGACACGACTGTTTCTTGGCATCATTCATTTGCATAGGTTGGTAGGCTGAATTGCGTTCAAACACGACGGAGGGCGGTCATTTTTTAGGCGCTGCCTCGCCTATTAAATAGTTATAAAGGTAATTGTTAAATAAGACATGAATAGTTCATGGCAAATATGATTGATTTAAAAGTAGTAGTATCGTAAAAGTGCTTCGACAGCTTAGTTCATTTCGCACGTAGGCCTCCACCGGGAATCGAACCCGGGACCGCTTTCATCGAAGTGAAACGAGTTGCCCACATTGCTATCCGGGAGCCCCGTGATTGATGTTAAAGGACTAAACGAAGGAGAGAAATTCTAACAAAACCGGGACTCGAACCCGGGTCTCTCACTTGCCTAGTGGTTGTTCTAACCAATCTACATCTACATCTACATAAGTACCCTTCAAGTCGCCTTCCGGCGTGTGGCAGGGTGAGTAAACACCAAGAGTAGAATTACTTCTTTAATTTATTATTATCGCGTATCGTTCGTGGAAAAAAAATAGTCCCTAAAACGACTTGTCCTCGCGTCTATTTCTCTTATTTTACGCTAACTGTCGGATCGGCCGAAGTAGCAGGGGGGCCAAAGTAGCATGGGGCTCCCAGATAGCAATGTGTGCAACTCGTTTCACTTCGATGAAAGCGGTCCCGAGTTCGATTCCCGGTGGAGGCCTACGTGCGAAATGAACTAAGCTGTCGAAGCACTTTTAACGATACTACTACTTTTACATCAATCATATTTGCCATGAACTATTCATGGCTCATTTACCTACCTACAATTGACATACCGTGGCAATACAAATCTCTCTTTCGATCCTTTGCTCTTCTGTGGTAGCTCAGTTGATCATAGCAACCGTTAGGAAATGTGGAGATCCGAGTTCAAGTCTCGGATACGACGGATTTTTTCCCTTCTAGTTCTTCTTATAACATCAAACGTGTAGCATGCGCAATTCATCGCATATTTAGAGTAACTACCCGGAAACTAAGAGAATCGGGGTCGAGTCTCGGCTGCATAATTTTTTTTCTTGTTGAGTTCTTTCTTTGAGGTAATTGCTGTCATTTCCCCCATTTATTTTTAATTTACGTAAAACATTCGGCTTTACATAGATACTTAATGTCTGAAGGGGTGTGAGGCAAAAGGAAAATGTGGAAAAGTCGCGAGTGACCGGCACATGAATATCTCGGTAAAGGTTAACGACCGGGTACCGTTCTTATGACCGGATCGTTAAAACGAATCGGCGGAGAAGTGAGTAGTTAAATCGTTTGTGCTTATTATACATAACGGTTTCGCAAAATCAAATGTCAGTTTAATCAATTTAAAATCTATCTCTTTCCTTGTTCAGCGTAAACAAATAAGTATAAATAAAGCATATCATTTTGATAGAGACACGAGGAGAAAGACCGGTTTTAACGTTTTAAAGACGCAAGCAAACATCAAGCGCCTTATTGGCAGATTTAGATGGATTGTGTGTGGCGTTTGAGATTATATAGGGTTTTAGCAAAGAATACTAACCTACTGCCATTCAAAACTGACTGGAAAATGAAACTTGGAGGTGGCGATAAGTGCCCCCTCTTTCAATTAAAAGCAATTTTGTCGTCAAGTAAAGATTAATGAGTGTGAAAATTTTAATTTACTTTAGCGTAATAAAATTTCTATTTCTCGTTTAACTATATCTGAAAGCGAAACAGTCTAACATATTAATTCATAGGCATACTACAGCAACGTTCAAAAGAGAACTTCGTGAATAAAATATGCACCATGTTCGTTATTTAACCATGAAATGTTTCATACGTGTGTCAGTTTCAAAAATATTTTCTTACTCTTTTGATATGATCTGTTTTATGAAGGAAATAGCAACCTAAACTGCAGTAATATAAACCGGTTCTCAATTAATTCATCCTGTTGAAATTAACTATGTGCGAATTCTAAGCCGTGTGGTTTTGGTAGCCAAAGTTTAACCTCCAATCAACTTACGAACCTATCAGAAAAGTAACCACCCTCCTAACTCAGAGACTTCCCATTTTACCAAAGCATTCGATTCGCAGTTGCATTTAAATATTTTTTTAATGGTTGGCGTTCTTTTCAATGGAATTCAATGGTGAAAATCATGAATCACTCTAAAATATAATGCAGGCCATGGAGGAGCTTTCGTTGTACAATAACGTATTTATTATTACATTATCTTCATGCTGTTTGTGATCCAAGTGGAAGATATAAAAATAAAACTTTGTAAAGTCGGATGGAAAAATACTGAAAATTCTGCTGCGATTAGCCTTCGCAGAAAACTGGCAAAGCATTACTTTCGCTCATTTATTTCTTGATTCTAATGAAGTGCCCTTAATAGGCATTTGTAGGAGGAAGAAAAACTATAATAGTGGCGGAAGTAGTGCCTATACGGGATTCTTTTTACTTTTGCGTTCACATTTATTATCAAAAAAGAAACGAAGAAACGAGTAAGGTAAAGAGGGAAACATTTTAAGTTTGCAAATGGAACATATTAGATGTCTATCTTGTTGAGACTACACACGATAAATATATATTATACGATCAAACATCTGTACTTTTAAGTTGAGAAGTTAAGATATAAAATTTAAAATTAATAACCGACTACAAAGACTTTCTACATTTAATTTTCTATTTTGGTTTGGGTAAAATATTCACGCGTTTTATTCAAGATCATTCGGTGAACTACATATTTCACTTGCAAAGAATTCTTTGAAGTTAGCGGAAATAACCTTTATAATATATTAGCTCTTACTGTATTTAAGCGGAAATAGCCCGTAACATATATTATTGTTGTATAGTAGCCCTGAATTCTTTCTTAAAATTATTTCCTCTTTCGAAAGATGGCCCTGTTTTAATGCTGTTTACGTAAGTATTTTATAAATATGTGTTAAACAACGAAATCGATTTTATACAGCTAGTATATATTTCAAAAGGTAAATTGAGAATGGGGCTAAAGTTATGTAAAAAATAAAGGATGAATACATTTGGAAAGCGTTAGCATACATTAAATAGATTAAGTTGAATATTTTAGTATTATTTCCCATCTGAAATCAGCTAAAATGCATGAATGTCAACAATGAAAATTTTAAGAAGTAGACAAAAGTAGTAGATAAAAGTAAGCAAGTAAAATAATTGTGGAGAACTAGAAGTAACCAAATAGGAATCATTCGAGGTATTATAAATGTATTACTCATGATTAAAAAGAAAACAATAATTATCAGGACTTCATTTGGTGAAGACCAATCTTACAATTAAACTTTATGGAACGGAGGATCATTTCCATGAGGGGAATAATATATTTTTCCTGAAGTTTAAAATTAAACTACATCCAACCTATTGGCTCCATAGCTGTAAGTAAGCTATTGCTTACTAAATTAGTCTAGTTAAACCTGAGTCTTTCCATTCATTTTCGGCATCTTCAAGACTCGAATATAATAATATCTATAATATTGCATTATTTATAATACTATAGTACTGTAATATTTATGAAACCCTGCAAGGTTTTGATCTTTAGAAAAGTTAACCATTCTCTCCCTGTTTTCGCTATATCTCCGACGTAAAATTTTCACGCTGCATTGCTATTCCAAATTTCCCTGACTATCGCTGTCCTCTCTTCTCCTTGCAGATCTTCCTCCTATTTCATTCTTGCTTATTTTGCCTCCGAGGCACATTCTGTTTCCATCCTCCCAACTTTATCTTCCTTTTAGCATCCCATGCCTTTTGACCTCTGCTTTCTTTCCCTTTCGCTCCTCCAAACATTCCTTCATCCCAACTTCAACATTTTGCCCTCTAACCCTTCTCCGTCTAAACTCTTGTCCGCCCGATTCTCAGTTTCGGATCAATTTCGCAAGAAATTCTCTTTTGAAATGCGATAATGCGATTCATGCTTTTCCATTAGTTTTATAAATTTGAATGCTTTGGTGTATGTTTTGACCATCTCCAAGGAGGAGAAGATAATTTAGCTAATTTACTCATTTGGATCCGGACACTATTATAAGCGATATCGTTCAAAAATTTTATTACTTAATAAATGTTGTCATAGAATGATAAACTTTTGAAATTGTCCCCTTGTTATGTATAATTGAGCTTTGTAGATTAATATTCAGAGTTGGAGTTTTCATTTGCGTTACCTAGAAATGAATATTCTACATTTAATTTATGAGATTGTTTTAGAATTAATTTTTGCGAGATTTTGAAATTTGCGGTGTAATACCTAAAATTGTTCATATTGTTCCCTAAAACCCCTATACTAATATGTAAGTACAGGCATTCACCTTTTGGCTTTTGTTTCATCCTCATTGCATTCAATACAATTATACTTGATAAACTTTTTTAGCTGAGTTATCGCTGCGCGTTCCATGACCTCTAGGAACATTGATCTCAACCTCTATCAATTTATTTTTCTAGCATCAAATATACTTTTCGTATTAGAATTTTTTAATTTAAACGGTCTACCACAGTTGATCGTCTGAAAATATTTGTAAGGACAACTCCTGGTGATTCTTATTTTCGCTATTACGGCAGCGATATACTCTTGCCGCGTGTCCTTAACTTCCTCTTTAATGTCCTTATATAATTCTCGATATCTCTTCCCGTCAACACATTTTCTGGCTCTTTACCATAATGTTTCGCGATGGCAAGTTATTTGCAACGAGCCGCGTCCTCTGTAGCGGACAGAAACCGTGATTTATCACCGCGCGATTTTATGCTTCCGTTTTTGCAAGAGACAATGAAAAAATTCCAAAGTGAAGAGAAAGCTTTTCTCCTTTCGAAAGCAATATGTCAATTAATACCTTAACCGTTGCAGCGTCCGATGAAATAAATGACGTGTTTTTTTATATAACTCGTTTGGGAAAGGTAACCTTTTGTAACTTATATGGGTCAAGGTTTGGATTGTAATTGCATCATACGGAAGATACGGAGATGAAATAATTCGGGAAACCATTACAAAAAGAGGTATTTAGCATCCGGTAAACCCAATGAAATAAAAAGAAACTTAAGGAAATTAATGTATTTCCCGCTTTTAGGAAACGATACTTTCGATGTGATTTAGTCTTCTAATGCTCTAAGAAAATAAACGTATTTGAAAAAAAATGGAAAGCAATTTAGATGTAAATTTTTAAACGAATAAAACAGGATTCTTTCTTAGCAGAGTGTAGCACAATATGTTCCCTGTTATCTATAGTTTGTGGAACAGGTACGCTGAGAGTTAGTGAGGTATTTACTTCCAGAAGTCCCGAATTCCATAATTTCCTTAGGGAGGAACTAAATTGGAAGCCATGTTAATTCACTCTGCTAGCAAGAGTTTCTCAACCAGAGTTATTTGCAGAGATAGGACGAGGCAAGTTTTTAGTGTGCTGATTTCCTGCGAAATATTTCGCAAAATAACCATCCATTACGCCTTAAGATATTGTCTTCTGAAAGCATTTCTTAACGCCTATCATCAGCAAGATAAGGGAAATCGTAGGTTCTCATTGTTTTAGATGACGCGCGATTTAAGTTCTTCTTAAATCTATCAAGCACGAATTTTCCGAAGATAATAATATAGTTAATTTTTAATAATGTAAAAGTAATTTTTATCCTTCTGGACGAAATATTTATGACCTTTATTTATAAAAATCCTTTTAATGCCATCACGTGATGTAGGGTAAACAATTCTGAACAGCGTAATCTTGAATCGAAGCCTGTTATGCAACCCTCCCTCCTATCATCTCTTCGTATTAATATCTCTTTGATTACGTCGCGATTTACGACCGTTCTCTCGTAGCTTCAAAGACAATAGCCTGTTCTCCCTGTAAGGAATATCGAAGTACACGATCCGCAGGATACACTTATTCATCATTTCCCCATAAATGCACACTCACCATCCCTTCCGTGCCCTTTCACATACATAAACATCCTCACACACACACATACACACTCATTCTCTCGATCTCACCCCGTTTTCAGTCTTTCACGCCTCCAATATTCGCACCATCTCTCGCTCACCACAAAACTCTCCCGCTCCCATGCATTATTTCTACATCACTACTTCAACCACGGCAGAAAATGAGGTACTTGCCTTTCTTTTGGTGGCATTCCGCTGCACCGTTCACCCCTCCCTCCAAATCCCCTCCCCCCTCCACCTCTCTAGGACGTATAGGTACGCGTGTACTCTACACGCAAATGGGATGTCCATCCGTTGCTAAGCTACGACTTTCCGGGCAGCGCTGCTCTCTTCACCTTTCCTTTTCGGATTGTCTTGCCCTTCCCCCGGCTGTTCCTCCCTTCCGTTCACATAACCCACTTCCTTTCGGGGAAGATTCGAACGGAATTTGGGAAAAATCTCCGTTGCGCTGGGGTGGGCGTGGCCTTTTTCTAACTCGAGAGGGCCCCGACTATATTCCAGAAGAGTCCGTAAGATGCATTAATCAAGCGGAAGGCAGATAGCCCACAACTTTGAACTGCCCTTTCCTCCCCCACTATTTCAACACCGAGAGGGTTTAGAGGCCTTTTTCCCTAAAAGAAAGGCAGATTCGATTTTATTCCTTCTCTTCGGATCCTTTTCCTCCTCTCCGCTCCGATTCAGGCCTAACTTTTCTTCTCTCGGGAATCCTCAAATGGTTGTCCTCAAGAGGAAGCGCTGTTCTGCCTTCCTTTTATACCTCCTCGCTCAGGTGAAGGTACTGCCGAGGTTGTGTGTTCTCCGTTAAGCTTTGTTTAGCAAGACAGATATCCTCTCGGCTTTTGACGTCAAGGAGAGAATCGAGGATAGTATTGGATTGTCTACCTGTCGATATCAATCTCCGGAGGAGTTGTTTCTGACGGATACGATCAACCGAGCGTTGAAAAGAGAGTCGAAAAGAGGGCGACCGGGTCGCTGGAACTCAGCCCCAGGGATAATGTTTACGTTTAATGTTTTTTCTGATTCTCAATAGCGAAGAAGTAGTAAACTGGTTTTGAGCGAATTATTCCAGATTTTAGCGACATTAGTGGTTCTCCCTCAGGGAGACTAATCCTTATTTAATTGACTCGATTGTGGATAAACTGGATTAACAACACGAGCGTAGGGTGAATTACTCACAGCGCATCTAATCGGAGACAATACGGCGCTATTCCACCAACCTGACAAGACCTCACAGCTGATGCTGATTAATTCCCGTGGTAACCGCAACTCCAATCCCGGCAAACATGTCGCACAGGTACGGATTTGGCCGATTCGATATTAAGGGAAATGAGCAATTTGTTATCATTTCCCCTGGAATCGCGATTGCCCGAAGGGGTTGTTGGGCACAGCCTCGACGTAACGCGAGCGATCTTGCGCTCGGAGCATCATCTGGGACACGGGGGGTCGTCTGGGAGAGACTCAGCTACGGCCCCGTGACGATGTTCAACTGTTCTATTTTCACGTGGGGCTCGGTACACTTACTGGGGAGTTTGGAAATCCTCAGTGGATTTTTTTCTCTAAAATGTTAACACGAGACCTTTTCCGAAATTAAAACGTTTCACCGCTATTAGAATACGATTCTAATTATGCGTAAATAAATACTTTGGCTCAGCTGAGATGGATCCCAGTTATTTTCGGTCTATCCTCTCGGCTCCAATTGCAATTATTCTTTCCCTTTCTACGGAAGGGAGACTTTTCAACCCAAGTAGAAGTTAAATGCTATAGAATTGAGAATTATCGAATTAATTATAGGTACGAAATACATAGAGCGGAAAACACCAAGTGAGAAAAAGGTTTGTTAGGTAAGAAGAATTTTCACACAATTACGTAACGAGATGGAAACACGACCCGGATGTACGGAGAGCTTTAGAAAAGAGCTCTATTCAGAAAGGCGTATCAATAAAAGAGCAACCCTTGGAAACGTCAGCGGAAGTTTACACCTTCCTCTTCGGGTAAAATATTCACGAGATGGGTCCTCGCATGGCACGTTGAAATAGGAGAGCACGAAGCGGTGAGATCTCCGACTACGTGGCCATTGGATCGCCAACCCTCGCGGAAAGGTTTCCCGGCGCAACGGGGACACCTTTAGCGTTATCCTCACGGAGCGGGACACTCCCCTTTCTTATTTTATTATTATTGCCGACAGGAGCCAGTCTCCTCCCGGCCGAACGTTGGCTCTCTCACGACAAACAAGTAGTGCCGTCGCCCTGGGAACGACTCCTTGCTTCTACATCGCTCGACGTCTCCGAAGGACTCTCCCGGACACCAGAAAAACACCACGGAGGACACAACACTTTTGCACCAGAGAATAATAAATAAATGTCAACCCCTTCTGCGGAGCACAAATGAAAGTACGGAGGTAGCTTCGGCGGTGAACACCGGCTGAGAAGGCCCCGTGACACGGAGATTCATCCCCTCAAGGAACACCGCCCCCCTCCCCCTCCCCAACCCCTTTTCGTTATTTCACTCCCCTCTTCTCTTGCTGTCTTTTCTTAAGGGAAGCCCTCTTCTTTTACGCCCCCTCTTCGCCGACACACGTAGTACAGGAGCGGGTTTCTCGGCCGTAACCTCCGGTGCTCTTCGTCCGAGGAGTCAATCCAAATGCGGAGGAATTGCCAGTGGAGCGTAGCGATAGGAATAGATACAGGGGTATGGGTTGGGTGGGAGGAAACGGGGGTTAGCGGAAAAGAGCGGGAGTTTGTGTTTTGGGTTTAGTTCAGGGTGCGCTAACACCCTCGGAACCTTCCCTCGACTGCCAAGCACCATCCCCCTGGCGTTCTCTTTCTCTCTTTCCCTCTCTCTCCCTCCCAACGTCCCTCTGCCATCTCCGCCTTTCCCCTCACCGTCCCTCTCTCTCTCTCTTTCCTTCCCTCGTTCCCGGGTCCAGGGGTCTCCTCCGCGGCGCATGCGCGCTGAGGACGGAGCGCCGACGCACCCAAGACCATTTCACGAAAGAGGGAACCGACACACCCCCTTCTCCCTTTATGTCCCATGCGATTCCCATCTCTTTTTCTCTCTCCTTTTGCCACCCTCGCCTCCCCCCGAAACCCTGTTTCCTTATCATCCCCTCTCCAGTGTATTCCACACCACACCATTTCTTATTCCACATCTTATCATGCTCTTACCTCCTTCGTGTATTTTATTTCGGCCATGACTCGATTTATGGCCTTTGTTTTCCTCATCTCTCCCCCTTCCTCCTTTCGGAAGCGTTGCGCGCAACATCGGATAAATGATCTTGCGTGAACGTAACGGAGAACATCAAAGAGACCGAAAATAAAGCTGCTGAAAAAGGGGAACATATTTGATTTGTTCGGGGATTTGGAGATGATAAAATGTGTTCGTACTCGGCGCGAGGATTCAGTCGATAATGCGATTAAATTGCTAAGTTAGTGTGCGCCGTTAATTAGTTTCCGAATTAGCAATCTGTAATCCTTATGCCAAGGGTTCTTAACCGGTGGTGTACGTATACCATTTAAGGCACCGGAGCTGAATAATGATTTGATGGTATGTGATCAGGGCAATGATCTTTTTCACTAATAAAATAATAATTGATGTAAATTCTCTTGTAGGTAAAATAACTGAGTGAGGATGTCCATCCGCCTATCACAACCCTTCTCCCGGTAGCCTAATAAATTTAACCGAATTTTATACGTATAATAAATCGTAAAGAATTATTTTCTTATAGGATTGGTGGTAATCGCCCGACAAAAGGCTGAGAAACCCTACCCTAGGCCTAACCCAACCAAATAAAGGCCTTAAAACGATCTGTATATTCTCCTGAATAATTAGTTTAGTGGGATGGCAGATACAGAGGGCACTGTAAAACGTAATTTTTTCTCTCAGCGAAAAATATCAGGGATGCTCGTGTTGCCTCATATTCCGGCAGTTACACGAACACATCGGAGTTATTAATCCCTCCCTCAGTTTCTCCCGCTCTTGATTTATCACCTCAACATCCTGTCCTTTCGCATTTTTTGGTTAGATTACGCCACTCCTTAATGTTGCCATTTCGCTGCTCTGATGATTCCCTACGTCCCGCGATTTTTCTTCGTTTTATCTGTTTTCCTTTTTTGCCGTGTTCCCTCAAGAAACACTCTTCCATTAATGCGCCTCCTTTTTCTCCGCAAAATATTGCGTTCTTCAGTTAATGTGACATTGTATGGTGATGTTCTTAGGATTGTATTCTCTTAAAATCTTTGAAAATCCATCTCCATACGTTTCATTATTAAACCCCTCGTCTTTGCCTCTAAATGTGTGAGACATGAAACTACAAATTTGTGTGCCTGTCTCGTTAGTTTAGGCTAGAATTACATTTGCAATTACTTCTGTTTTCTTTCAAATGTTTGCTAAATATGTTTAAATAATAAAATTAAACACTTTTTTGTATTTACACTCTTGATTATTTTATATGACGTACATAATAATATTGAAATGAGTTTCTTATAGCCATGAAAAGCTTTCACGTACAAGATGATGTATTAAAAAAAAATAAAATCGCATACATTTCTGGCCTTAATGCTATATCTATTTATCAAATATATTTGCTTCGTGAAAGCATATGAAAGAGACGTTCACTCACAACGTTTATCGGGGAATCCCACTGTAGATCTTATCCTTGCATGTAACTGTTACACTGGAACATACACTCTCTTATAAGTATTATTAATAGAAGATACTACTGTTTTCATAATAATTCCGCACTCTAAAACTCTTAAAAAATTCTGAAAAATATCAGCATTAATATTCATGCAGTATTCGGTCAATCGTATCTGTTTGCATAAGTTTTGATGCATTTTTAGAGTCATCATTTGATATAAGCCTTACAATTAAATTATTATTTTATTAACATTAGATTATACGACTTATAATTCTGTTTTCATTACTGTAAAAGCAATACAATAGCAAGATCGTGCGGTGAGTTAAAGTCGTCCTGCATTGAATGCACGGATGTGAATAGTTTTAGACATTGTTCAGTTTCAAATGTACAAAACTTAAACAATAGGTGGGACCATTAATTATGCTGAATGATGAATCTTTCTTTCTCCGCACACCTTAAGGTAAGCAAAAGGAAGGTAAACAGACTTGTCATCACGACGTAGCTGAGCCCAGAGTTCCATTATCGGTACCATCGGGCCACGAAGCAAAGACTATGAGAGAAGGGAATTTCAAGCTCCGTCGGAAGGATTATGCGCCAGGTCGAGCACAACTACTAACTCTGTCCTCATTAGATTTGAGACGGCATCTCTCATCTAGTTTACACTTACTCCCAGTTAATTATTCACGATTAAGTCCATTAAAAGTGTGTTATTGACGTGATGAACTTTGGCTACTAGTCCGGCGTCCGCTTAAAATACAGAAAAGCTTTATTCACCCAAGTTCTAACATTTAAATTCTTTTAAGTTTTAAGGTATTTTTTTTAAATAACAAAACTTGTCTCATGAGCTGAAATTGGGGAGAGATGGACTCCAGCTACAAAACTGAAAGCTTCTTTTTATAGTTGACAGTTACAGTTTTATGTCTTTCTATGACAGATAAACAAAAGAAGTATGGAATATGTTAACCGAAGATCCATAAAAAAGGTTGATGGTGTATGTAGAAGAAAAGAGGTCATAAACAGAGCAGTAATCAGGCCATAAATAATGGGGCATGCAAATGAGGGTTGGAAAATATGTATAATCAGATATATGATGTTGGTGGGATGTTCTTTTAATATTAAATGTGGCCGCTTACACAAAAGAGCGAGAAAAATAGAACGGGGAATTCTCTAGCTATGAGCGTGAAGACATGCATACATTTACGAAGTTTATAGACGGAAGCTTGGGATAGATTTGGCCCTCCCCCGAGAGCTTATTCTCATCATACTCTCTTCCCATTCTTCTCGTTCTTTTTGCCCTGCTTGACCTTTCGTCCTTTAACTCCGCTTCAGCTCGACCTTCCTCTTCTTTCTATATCCAATCTTTCATCGTCTCATTACTCGAATGGTCTCCGGCAAGACGTAATCCACCCTCTCCCTGTCTCTCTTTCATCAAACCTACTTTCTTCTTTCTTTCTTCTTTCCTTTTACTCCGCCTGGTCTAATTCTTCGTCTCTTCATCTCAAGGCCTTTACGCACACCTTATTAAGCTTTGCGAGACGGTAGGTTCATGTTTATCCTCTGGAATGCACGTTCAACCTTGGTCAGAAGATCTGGAAGCACTCGTGGAGATTTGGAAATGAGCTCCGCGGAGGATCATCTTATTAACTCTTAAAAACCCTCGCGAATCGAAGGAGTTTGTTTGCTGACTTTGAGCTCATTTTGATCACTGCCTCGTTGAAGAAAAGGTGCGCGGTTATTTCATGTCTCTAATGCCGGAGTGATCAAGGTGACCATCTAAGCAAATACAAAGCAGCATAGGAGAAAAAGATTTGATTTTAATGTTTGTTCTAGACGAGGAGATGAAAGAAGAGTATTTTATGTATTTTCTTCTGTTTCTATCGCAACTACTGTTTTTGACTCTGTAGCCATCCTCAATTACTCGAAAGTAATGATTTAGTCAAAACCGGCCGTTTTAATAAACTAAGAGGAAATTAAAGAATTAAAAAATCTCTTTATGCTGCCGTTGCGCGAATTTCGGCTGAACGCCATAGAATACGTTTGTACTAGACGTTAGAAAGAATGTTTTTATTTTAGGTAGATTAAGTGGATGAGGTACTCGGCGGATCAATTCCTTTGTACCGTTATCAGTGACCCACAAAGATGTTTTTGCTCGCATATTTCATCCCAGGCTGAAAAGAGTACCACGGAAATAAATTCTTGAAAGTTGAGATTTGTGAGCATATCTCTTCTTCCCGTGCTATTTTTGATAAATCCACTCTAGATTCTGATACTTTTCTTTTCTAGTAAAGTAGCTTACTATTAATCTCTTCGCAAGAAATGTCCTTAAATGCTAGATAAAAGTCAGAGAATGTTTCCTGTGGACATCGTCTATAGAAACAAATCATAATTTTAGTCATGTTTTCAGTCTTCGAAATAAGATTAATGAAGTAAGGACTCAGAGGAAGAGCTAATTATTTAATGAAGAATGTTAATGAAATTTTTTCATTACAGGAATGATAATAAAATTGGAAATATCTTAAAATTTACGGAGGCCGCCGTAGTGTTGTGGAAATCCATAAGAGAGGAAGGATATAATTTTCCACTCACAATTTTTATTTGACAATTTATTTTATCTCTGGTTACATTTTTTGATTTACTGTGTGACCTGATGATGGCAGTGTAGCGCCGAAACAGGTTGTAAAAAATGTGTGGAAAAGTATAAATCCTTCCTCTCTCCTAGAAGATATCTTTATTTAGAGCTAACTATCACGTTATTTAACTCTTATGATATCTAATGGCACATTCTAAAATAAATATATATGTAAGTCACACATGTTTACATGTATAAAAAGTTATTTTTATTTATATTTTTATGTTTATATACAAACTACGGATAAATTAGAAGGTTATTATATGTAATTTTCTATTTTACTTTAGAAATGTTTTATGAATTTGAGGTATCACCAATTACAAACATGAATTTTTAGCATTTATTGTTAGATTTCGGGTTATTTTTTTACTATTTCTGTAACATGAAAAACAATTCCTTAAAAAATATCTAAACAGAGACTGAATATTAGCAGAAAACAGACTATAATGTTTCCTTATTTATGTTTTTAAAAACAACATGCAGCTGATGACAATTTTTGCCGAACCTATAGCCTTTGATTTTATCGTCTAATCATTTATCGCTTTTTAAACTTTGAATTAAATTGTTAAGTATAGAGAGATATGCATTTATACACATCTCCCTGTATATATATATATTTAGAGAGTATTTTTCAGTACGTTTTCATTTATTCCGTATTAAGTTCATTATAAAATTAAAATATCGGTCGACACGAATTGAGATACTTCCAAGTAGAGTTATTCTGTTCATGATAAAAAATCAGTCAAGTCACCAGTATGAATTGGTTCACTTCTCTACTATCGAAGAATTGCTCATCCGTGAAACACTTTGCGGTCGAATCTTAATCGTATTACTCGTTGGTTATATCTCAACCTCTAAGCATACCTTATTCAGCCCCAAAATTTCTCACCTTAAGTTGTCTCTCTCTTCCCTCAAACCAATCCTTCTTCCATTTTCTCTCGCCTGAGGATCCCGACCTCAATCCCTTTGCAACCGAATCGCCCTCTTTTAATTTTATTTCGAACCTCTGACACGGGGAGCTCGCTTTCATTTATTACCGGTCAGATCCACGTGATGGTCTATCGTTCTCGCTCTCCCGGTAAATCTAAAAGGAAAATAAAGAACAAAGCGCTGCTCCTCTCCGCCACCTCTCTTTTCCACTTTTACAACTTCAAACAAATCGATCGCTGACTTCCCTTCTGAAATATCAATCGCTTCATTTTCTGTCGTCCCTCATCGGCTTCTTTGTTTATCGCGGAGGTTTAGTTTTCCTCCCTTTCTATTTGGTCCCCGTCAAATCACGCTGATTCGGTTTCCTTTTTCTCCCGCCCAATGTTTCGTGCCGATTGTATCCGAGGCGTCGTTCATCACGATTCTTAATGGATTGTGACGTAATGATAAATCATCGATTCCTAGGCTGCGCTATCATCTTTCCTTACCGCTCGATTGATTGAAGGCCTGCATGGAGCTCGGAATACGGAACGGTCGCGGATGTGTTTTATTTAATTCCTTTGGTTGGATTGAGGAGTAATCCGTTTTGCTGCCCCTGATTTTTACGGTTGGCTCTTAGGTGAACGTTGTCGTGAGTGAAAAATCATAAAAAGAGGTCGTTTTTATTGAAAATTGTGGATGTTTAATAACAAGAAGTCGCTGGAACCAAAGGATAGGTGGATTCTGGCACAATTTGTTAAATACCACAAGGTTTTATTTTATGCAGACGTAATGTATTTTATGAAAGACGTATTCGATGTACATTCATTTTTGACTCGGGGAAGTATTAACGGATTTAGGTATTTGAGCATAGGAATCTCCATCGAAAGCTAGAAATAAATAATTTTCTTGGACACTTAATATTTAAAATTAATGTGGCAAGCCAATTTTAATTTAATGTTGTGTGTATCGATATAGTACATTGTATCATTCTAGCATGTAATTCTCTGGAAAACATAGTATATGTATTGTTCAGGTGCTTGATAAATGCATTGGAATTAAAAGAAATTATTGAAACTAATTAGCTATAAGTGCTTTGAATTCGTTTTCAGATTCACTCGAGGATTTTGATCGAAGTAGAGAATGAAGTGAATTTTATTTCTAACTTTTCTTAAAGTAATGAAATTATACACTCCTATAAATATAAAATATAGCGGAAAATAACAACCCAATATGATAATATAAAAGCAACATACAAACAGAAAAACGTAGAGCTTTCGCAACTAAAGCTTTCTAAAATAAAATTAAAATTGATAAAGGAATAGAGAAAAATATGATGGCAATGCGGGATAAATTGTATGCCAATAGTTTAGTTACATATCAATGTAAATTATTGAATCTGAAAGTAA
>KZ308373.1:173220-243310 GCA_000376725.2 Ladona fulva
TTAAATTGTTAAGTATAGATGCAATTACTTCTGTTTTCTTTCAAATGTTTGCTAAATATGTTTAAATAATAAAATTAAACACTTTTTTGTATTTAAACTCTTGATTATTTTATATGACGTACATAATAATATTGAAATGAGTTTCTTATAGCCATGAAAAGCTTTCACGTACAAGATGATGTATTAAAAAAAAATAAAATCGCATACATTTCTGGCCTTAATGCTATATCTATTTATCAAATATATTTGCTTCGTGAAAGCATATGAAAGAGACGTTCACTCACAACGTTTATCGGGGAATCCCACTGTAGATCTTATCCTTGCATGTAACTGTTACACTGGAACATACACTCTCTTATAAGTATTATTAATAGAAGATACTACTGTTTTCATAATAATTCCGCACTCTAAAACTCTTAAAAAATTCTGAAAAATATCAGCATTAATATTCATGCAGTATTCGGTCAATCGTATCTGTTTGCATAAGTTTTGATGCATTTTTAGAGTCATCATTTGATATAAGCCTTACAATTAAATTATTATTTTATTAACATTAGATTATACGACTTATAATTCTGTTTTCATTACTGTAAAAGCAATACAATAGCAAGATCGTGCGGTGAGTTAAAGTCGTCCTGCATTGAATGCACGGATGTGAATAGTTTTAGACATTGTTCAGTTTCAAATGTACAAACTTAAACAATAGGTGGGACCATTAATTATGCTGAATGATGAATCTTTCTTTCTCCGCACACCTTAAGGTAAGCAAAAGGAAGGTAAACAGACTTGTCATCACGACGTAGCTGAGCCCAGAGTTCCATTATCGGTACCATCGGGCCACGAAGCAAAGACTATGAGAGAAGGGAATTTCAAGCTCCGTCGGAAGGATTATGCGCCAGGTCGAGCACAACTACTAACTCTGTCCTCATTAGATTTGAGACGGCATCTCTCATCTAGTTTACACTTACTCCCAGTTAATTATTCACGATTAAGTCCATTAAAAGTGTGTTATTGACGTGATGAACTTTGGCTACTAGTCCGGCGTCCGCTTAAAATACAGAAAAGCTTTATTCACCCAAGTTCTAACATTTAAATTCTTTTAAGTTTTAAGGTATTTTTTTTAAATAACAAAACTTGTCTCATGAGCTGAAATTGGGGAGAGATGGACTCCAGCTACAAAACTGAAAGCTTCTTTTTATAGTTGACAGTTACAGTTTTATGTCTTTCTATGACAGATAAACAAAAGAAGTATGGAATATGTTAACCGAAGATCCATAAAAAAGGTTGATGGTGTATGTAGAAGAAAAGAGGTCATAAACAGAGCAGTAATCAGGCCATAAATAATGGGGCATGCAAATGAGGGTTGGAAAATATGTATAATCAGATATATGATGTTGGTGGGATGTTCTTTTAATATTAAATGTGGCCGCTTACACAAAAGAGCGAGAAAAATAGAACGGGGAATTCTCTAGCTATGAGCGTGAAGACATGCATACATTTACGAAGTTTATAGACGGAAGCTTGGGATAGATTTGGCCCTCCCCCGAGAGCTTATTCTCATCATACTCTCTTCCCATTCTTCTCGTTCTTTTTGCCCTGCTTGACCTTTCGTCCTTTAACTCCGCTTCAGCTCGACCTTCCTCTTCTTTCTATATCCAATCTTTCATCGTCTCATTACTCGAATGGTCTCCGGCAAGACGTAATCCACCCTCTCCCTGTCTCTCTTTCATCAAACCTACTTTCTTCTTTCTTTCTTCTTTCCTTTTACTCCGCCTGGTCTAATTCTTCGTCTCTTCATCTCAAGGCCTTTACGCACACCTTATTAAGCTTTGCGAGACGGTAGGTTCATGTTTATCCTCTGGAATGCACGTTCAACCTTGGTCAGAAGATCTGGAAGCACTCGTGGAGATTTGGAAATGAGCTCCGCGGAGGATCATCTTATTAACTCTTAAAAACCCTCGCGAATCGAAGGAGTTTGTTTGCTGACTTTGAGCTCATTTTGATCACTGCCTCGTTGAAGAAAAGGTGCGCGGTTATTTCATGTCTCTAATGCCGGAGTGATCAAGGTGACCATCTAAGCAAATACAAAGCAGCATAGGAGAAAAAGATTTGATTTTAATGTTTGTTCTAGACGAGGAGATGAAAGAAGAGTATTTTATGTATTTTCTTCTGTTTCTATCGCAACTACTGTTTTTGACTCTGTAGCCATCCTCAATTACTCGAAAGTAATGATTTAGTCAAAACCGGCCGTTTTAATAAACTAAGAGGAAATTAAAGAATTAAAAAATCTCTTTATGCTGCCGTTGCGCGAATTTCGGCTGAACGCCATAGAATACGTTTGTACTAGACGTTAGAAAGAATGTTTTTATTTTAGGTAGATTAAGTGGATGAGGTACTCGGCGGATCAATTCCTTTGTACCGTTATCAGTGACCCACAAAGATGTTTTTGCTCGCATATTTCATCCCAGGCTGAAAAGAGTACCACGGAAATAAATTCTTGAAAGTTGAGATTTGTGAGCATATCTCTTCTTCCCGTGCTATTTTTGATAAATCCACTCTAGATTCTGATACTTTTCTTTTCTAGTAAAGTAGCTTACTATTAATCTCTTCGCAAGAAATGTCCTTAAATGCTAGATAAAAGTCAGAGAATGTTTCCTGTGGACATCGTCTATAGAAACAAATCATAATTTTAGTCATGTTTTCAGTCTTCGAAATAAGATTAATGAAGTAAGGACTCAGAGGAAGAGCTAATTATTTAATGAAGAATGTTAATGAAATTTTTTCATTACAGGAATGATAATAAAATTGGAAATATCTTAAAATTTACGGAGGCCGCCGTAGTGTTGTGGAAATCCATAAGAGAGGAAGGATATAATTTTCCACTCACAATTTTTATTTGACAATTTATTTTATCTCTGGTTACATTTTTTGATTTACTGTGTGACCTGATGATGGCAGTGTAGCGCCGAAACAGGTTGTAAAAAATGTGTGGAAAAGTATAAATCCTTCCTCTCTCCTAGAAGATATCTTTATTTAGAGCTAACTATCACGTTATTTAACTCTTATGATATCTAATGGCACATTCTAAAATAAATATATATGTAAGTCACACATGTTTACATGTATAANAGGGAAGACGAAGTAAAAACGTATGAGTTTATTCCGGACAGCTTGCGTTCCTTTTAGGACTAGATACTTCGTTCTGTAGAATTTGATTTCAGAAATCCGTGCTTAAAGCTGTTGCGTTAAGGCAACTCTTAATAAGAATTCACAGGAGTCTCACTCGATAGTGCCACTTCAAAGTTTGAGTGCTCCGAGTTTATTTTCGTCTTGAGGACAATTTGTAAACTTAGACATACTAGAAATGTATCGTAAGAAGTTGTAATCCTCACTATTTTAAATCGTGATATATGTATACCTGAAGTTCCTATTTCTTTAATGTTTTCTTCTCCACGCGACGCTATTTTTTCAAAACTATAATTTTTTATCAGTAGCGAAATTTTTACCCTGCACGCTTTCCCTATACTCTAAAGAACGATAATTCTGCGAACGTTCCATCATGGTAAACGTGACTTATTATTTAGGAACTAAAGGAACAAAGGTGTGAAAATTCCTCAGAGCGAGTCCTAATTTGGAGGAGCTGAGAAGATAGGAGAATCCAACAAATAAATTATTCTACAGCATAAAAGGCACCGACGGAAGAAGAAGAAGAAGAAGGTGTGAAAATAGCGATGTGACTGGGACTCGAACCCAGGTATCCCATTTTCCGGGCGGTTATTCTAACCACTGAACTACCATGCCGCGTCTCTTCCACATTGTTTGGGAATGCTTCCACATTTGGTGGGACGAACTGCCGTCTTATAAGGGAAACCCTCCAAAAACCCTCCAAAGGAAATCACAAGGATTAAGAAAGGAAAAATTAGTAAGCACAGAAGAGCCCTGCGACTGAAACCCAAGGAATAACAGGTGTGAAAAATAGCGACTTGAACTGGCACTCGAACACAGGCCTCTCATATTCCGGACAGGTATTCAAGCCACTGAAGTACCATGCCGCATCTCTTCCACATTTTTGGAAATGTTTTGTGAGCAAGGCGAGAAGCCTCCTTGATAGAATGTGTGCGATAGAATGCATATCTTAATCCTCGATGTGTTTGATTTCAGCAATCAGACATAATAGAATACTCAATTAAGTACCCGATGTAATAGTTATCATAACGTATTCATTAGCTGATTACATTTTACTCACATGGTTAAGGTAAATTTAATTTCCGCGTTTTTCTACTTGTGTCTTTATAGCTTTATATTCTGGGTATCGTTATTTGCAGTTGCTATTTTTTGAAGCTACTTACTGCTACCGAAGCTGAACTACTTGTTTGTTTTCTTACCGTTCGATATTTCTACTATATATTTAAGGTTCAAGGCTTACAGCAAAGTAGGTGAGGTTTTTACCTTTCACAAAAAGGAAATCAGGTTTGATTTCTGGTTGAGAGCAAGATGCTCAGCAAACTTTGGGTGAGAAGATGTTGGTGCGCTACTTGAAATATTAGATGGTCTCGGAAAACTACTAAGGTAGCGGCGAATTCGACGTGATGACCACGAATTGATGCAGAGATTCGCTAGCCTTTTGGCCCCACTGTATTGGTAGGTGCGCCAGTTCGGTTCCTTTCAAGAATTATGTCCGAATGTTTAGTAGTGTTTTTGAACTGCTTCCAAAGCTGAGGTCATTTCGCACGTATTGGCCCACCAGATATAGAGCCCGGTTTCGCTTTCAATAAAGGCGAACGCGCTACCCATTGTACTCCATATATATGAGCCCTATATCCATGTGTTGGTGTATACGCATTTACGTGTAAATAAAAATAGTTACAAGGAACAAGTTATGATAACCAAACACGGTTATGTATACGGCATGAGTACATTGTATCATTCTAGCATGTAATTCTCTGGAAAACATAGTATATGTATTGTTCAGGTGCTTGATAAATGCATTGGAATTAAAAGAAATTATTGAAACTAATTAGCTATAAGTGCTTTGAATTCGTTTTCAGATTCACTCGAGGTTTTTGATCGAAGTAGAGAATGAAGGGAATTTTATTTCTAACTTTTCTTAAAGTAATGAAATTATACACTCCTATAAATATAAAATATAGCGGAAAATAACAACCCAATATGATAATATAAAAGCAACATACAAACAGAAAAACGTAGAGCTTTTGCAACTAAAGCTTTCTAAAACAAAATTAAAATTGATAAAGGAATAGAGAAAAATATGATGGCAATGCGGGATAAATTGTATGCCAATAGTTTAGTTACATATCAATGTAAATTATTGAATCTGAAAGTAATTCAATGTTAGAATCCAAATTAAGGAAAGGTGAATTAATCAATATGTGGGGTAATGTTATATAATGTTGGACTGAAAATGTTCACCCTAAAATATAATCCTGTAAAAATGGGAAAGACTTGTTCAATCGCGAAAACTCTGAAACAAGTTAACATAAGAACGCCTTGTAAAAATCGAAATAATTTTGTAAAATTTGCCAATTTTGAACCAGCAATGTAAAGTTCAAAGATGGAAAATTTTCCCATCCTTTTGAAGTTACATTGTGGGTTCAAGAATCTCATTAACTCCGAGAAGACCGAAGTCTCGACTAATCGCGTTTTAAAAACCCATAAATATTAATCGCTGGAAAGTTTATTTTAAACATTTTTGCAGCGACTGAATAAGGGAGGGATGCCGCTTCATATTTGTTCGCGTGAAATGAAATTTCCGATGGAGGCAATTTTCTCGCGAGCCGAAAGAGTTGGATTCCACTTTTAAATGAATTTCAATTCCGCGAGAAGTTTCTTCGAAAGTATTTTACTCTGTAGATATTCGAGTTTCTCCTCTGAGAAGGAAACTGGCGATTCTTCACCCAACTCTCGTAATTGGGTACCACTGACAACACCAAGTTCTCGGTCTACACTCATAATTCCACCTATTATTCTTCTTTGGGATAGAGAAATAAAATTTATGTTCCATCATTATCGCCTCAAGAATGATGGCGTGAATAAAGTTCGGGGGAGTCTTGGGCGTTTCATTCACCCTATCGTTCCTCTTAATCCTCTTGAATGTCACTGGAGGGAAATACGCGGAAAACTCAGGGAAGACGAAGTAAAAACGTATGAGTTTATTCCGGACAGCTTGCGTTCCTTTTAGGACTAGATACTTCGTTCTGTAGAATTTGATTTCAGAAATCCGTGCTTAAAGCTGTTGCGTTAAGGCAACTCTTAATAAGAATTCACAGGAGTCTCACTCGATAGTGCCACTTCAAAGTTTGAGTGCTCCGAGTTTATTTTCGTCTTGAGGACAATTTGTAAACTTAGACATACTAGAAATGTATCGTAAGAAGTTGTAATCCTCACTATTTTAAATCGTGATATATGTATACCTGAAGTTCCTATTTCTTTAATGTTTTCTTCTCCACGCGACGCTATTTTTTCAAAACTATAATTTTTTATCAGTAGCGAAATGTTTACCCTGCACGCTTTCCCTATACTCTAAAGAACAATAATTCTGCGAACGTTCCATCATGGTAAGCGTGACTTATTATTTAGGAACTAAAGGAACAAAGGTGTGAAAATTCCTCAGAGCGAGTCCTAATTTGGAGGAACTGAGAAGATAGGAGAATCCAACAAATAAATTATTCTACAGCATAAAGGGCACCGACGGAAGAAGAAGAAGAAGAAGAAGGTGTGAAAATAGCGATGTGACTGGGACTCGAACCCAGGTATCCCATTTTCCGGGCGGTTATTCTAACCACTGAACTACCATGCCGCGTCTCTTCCACATTGTTTGGGAATGCTTCCACATTTGGTGGGACGAACTGCCGTCTTATAAGGGAAACCCTCCAAAAACCCTCCAAAGGAAATCACAAGGATTAAGAAAGGAAAAATTAGTAAGCACAGAAGAGCCCTGCGACTGAAACCCAAGGAATAACAGGTGTGAAAAATAGCGACTTGAACTGGCACTCGAACACAGGCCTCTCATATTCCGGACAGGTATTCAAGCCACTGAACTACCATGCCGCATCTCTTCCACATTTTTGGAAAATGTTTTGTGAGCAAGGCGAGAAGCCTCCTTGATAGAATGTGTGCGATAGAATGCATATCTTAATCCTCGATGTGTTTGATTTCAGCAATCAGACATAATAGAATACTCAATTAAGTACCCGATGTAATAGTTATCATAACGTATTCATTAGCTGATTACATTTTACTCACATGGTTAAGGTAAATTTAATTTCCGCGTTTTTCTACTTGTGTCTTTATAGCTTTATATTCTGGGTATCGTTATTTGCAGTTGCTATTTTTTGAAGCTACTTACTGCTACCGAAGCTGAACTACTTGTTTGTTTTCTTACCGTTCGATATTTCTACTATATATTTAAGGTTCAAGGCTTACAGCAAAGTAGGTGAGGTTTTTACCTTTCACAAAAAGGAAATCAGGTTTGATTTCTGGTTGAGAGCAAGATGCTCAGCAAACTTGGGGTGAGAAGATGTTGGTGCGCTACTTGAAATATTAGATGGTCTCGGAAAACTACTAAGGTATCGGTGAATTCGACGTTATGACCACGAATTGATACAGAGATTGGCTAGCCTTTTAGCCCCACTGTATTGGTAGGTGCGCCAGTTCGGTTCCTTTCAAGAATTATGTCCGAATGTTTAGTAGTGTTTTTGAACTGCTTCCAAAGCTGAGGTCATTTCGCACGTATTGGCCCACCAGATATAGAGCCCGGTTTCGCTTTCAATAAAGGCGAACGCGCTACCCATTGTACTCCATATATATGAGCCCTATATCCATGTGTTGGTGTATACGCATTTACGTGTAAATAAAAATAGTTACAAGGAACAAGTTATGATAACCAAACACGGTTATGTATGCGGCATGAAATTTTCAGAAATTCAGTTCATAAAATTATGTCAACTTAGGAATCTTTACCATAACTTGCAACCCCCGTGTTTCAATATTAGCGTTTCCTTTCCTTGAAATCATTCTGTCGATGAAATAGTTTTAACGGGATAAGTTGGTTTTTACCTTTCTCCGACAAGGAAGTTGAAAATTATTTATCGGCTGCATGTATGTGATATACTATTCAGTTATAAACGATCCTGTAAAATATAAACTCGTAATCTAGAGTTTGAATACATTGTGCAGCCACCTCTATGTAAAATGACTATAATCTTAAATAGATAGCAGTATCTCGATCAAGACACAACTGTCTTATTCGGAATTTTATTTAAGAAATAATTTGAATTGTGTAATTTATTACGGAAATAATTCTACTCTATGATTTTTTGCCTTCATAACTAATGGTTTTAAACGAATATCTCATCTAAAAACCTGTAAAAATCTTACATTTTTTCATCCAATGCGTTTCTGTGTACATATGTCCACCCGCATAACCAATAATTTCTTCGTTACCAAGCCTTTTACCGCTGAGCGAACTGACGATGTCTTACGTGTTTTATATTCTAAATACCATCTGTTTATTGGAGAATTTAGCGTTATGAATCACGCCAAGGAGATATTATCCCTGTCTAGGAATAAGAGTAACATTTTCATCACAGAGAAATTTAATCTTTTCAGATTCCGCGTCCTTTGTGCTTCCGAAAAGGAAATATAATAATGCGGAAAATGCGACAACGTGGTCAATTTATCTCAAAAACTCGTTTTACGTGGAATATAAAGTGAACTTCGAGCACCGTTACATAGCGGGCCAAACAAAGCAGAAAAAACACGTTTTGAATCTGGAAAAATCCCAGGAGGAATTTTTTTTCGCTTTAATCCTCCCTGTGCCAGATGTGCCATAAACTCCGGTTATTAAAAGTCGATACTGTGCTTATAATCCGATCTCACCTGAGATAATATTGGAGAGTAAATTATGTTTGAGAGATTACTGGCCCGAAAAATAAAAAAAACATATTGTCTGTACTGGAAATTTTAATAAAGTATGTGAGGGATCTGAGATTCTTCACATTTTTTTGTTCATTTGCCTGATACAATCAGCGTCTCCAAATCCAGCGCAATATACTGGTATTAAAAAAGAATTGTAACCAAAGTAATTGATTTGGAATTAGATGTTAGGAAGTCCTGGTAGGGCGCGACTCATTAGAGACTTTAATGAGTATTAGTCGTCATTGCGTCGTGTCGTATTTGGGTATTTTGTGTACGTTTCTTTTATGAATTCACCCCTCTCCATTGGTTTTTCATAGGCATATATTCCTTTGATCAGGAATGCTTTAACCATTTCATGTTGGATTTTCTGTTTAATTTTGTTTGTCGAATTTACCACATACTGGATTAAGAAAATGGAATTGTTTGTCTATGTCTATGGAGGTACTCTGCAAACCGCCTTTTGGCGTATGGCAGGGGGTGCATGCACCATGAATCCACTTTCCTAATCGATTACTTTCGCGTAACTTTCGCCGAAAAAATGAATTCTTGAATCGATTCGTTCCATCATCTATTTCCCCGTTCTTCCCGCAGTATCAGGTCGGCCTATATAACATGGAGGACGCATTGCATCGGATACGTAATTTGTGAACGGGCTCTCACTGAACTTTTAGTAAATTTTCCTTTGTTGAAATCTTCTATCTTCCGAAGATTCTCATTCTGCGTCCTGAAGCATATGAGTAACGCTCACTGATTTATCGAAATAATTCTTCACAAAATGTATCGCCCTTCGCTGTTTAATGTGGAAAACTAAAATAGTTAATAACAAATAATCTCAATGTGTAATTGTAGCATTTATGTTAGTTTTTCTCCGTGCGTATGATATTAGTGACTCAGTTCATTGACTAATCGTGAACTTTTATGGAAACTTAGTGACAGTGAAAAGTTAGTAAGGCATTATTTCCAGTTTTGCCTTCATTCGATTTAAGTTAACTTTTATTACCAATTTATTAACTTTTTAATATTGACGATGAGTTAAATGGAAGAGGAGACTCCAAAGTCTCAATTTCGCTCAAAATAAAGACGTTAGTTATATTAATGACATATATCTAAAATCCAAATACATATTCTATAATAAGTTTAATATTGTCGGCCAAATTGTCGGATTTATAAGACAAATTATATCCTTATCCTTATATATAGATTCTCTCGTATTGCGTATGCATACATCTGTTACTTTTTCTCAATTCGATTAGTGAAGTATTTTAAAATTCGTTAGTATCCGACGGATCTGTTTTTAGTTTCGAGCGGAAGAGTGTATGATTGACATTTCTGTAAAATTTGAAGATAATACATTTAAAATTCCCCTCCTATTTCCAATTACGGTGACGCAAGAGACACATAATCCTATGTGTGCGTAGACGAACTGTATCTCCGTGCTGGAATGCGATCTTTTCGTTTAAAGGTAGCAAATACATTACAGATCGCTTGCTTGGAAACAGGAGAGGGTTCTGTGAAGTGAGGAGAGCTCTGACGCCAATCTTCGCTTTTATTGTCTCCCGTCGAGTACCTTCAGAGAAGCATTCTTCCGCTAAATAAAATCCCCTATGCGAAGAGCGCCATCGCGGAAAAGAGCGTCGACAGCGACGCCAATAAATCTTTTGTTTGAAATGTTGGCAGCCATTAAAGCAATGCAGAAGAGCCAAAAATGGGCGATGGCTGAGAATGAAAGGACTCGGGAAGAAGAATGTGGGATGAAAAGTGTGCGGTTGAGGAGGGTGACTGAGATGAAAGAAATGAGAAGATGTAAGAGATAAAATGGTCAGAAAGAGCTGTCCACTTTTTATTTTCGCTTTCATGCTTTTGAGTATTTCTCCCTCCGAATTCTCCTCACATGTCCGTGTGTTTGTGTGTGGATGCATGTATATACACCTAATAATAATATATACACCTGTACTAACACTTTGACATGTGCGTACATAATATGCATGTATGGAAAACAATTTTATTCTACGATTCTTGAAATAAATAAATACAATCCATACAATCCGATAAATTACGATAAATTTTAGGATGGTCCCTGAAACAATCCATTTCCAAATACCCCGTACACATGTATTGCGCATGCATAGTATTTTTCATCTGAGGCATGGTACTCAATAGGGGAGTAATCATTTTTAAGGGGAAAACGGGTGTTAAATTGTTATTGATTTTTTGTTTTAATTTTCTTTTGCTCCAGGGATTATCTGCCGTTGAAACACAACTCACTTGAAAAATTGTGTTAGATAGAATAAACACCAATAGTTGATGATTTTTTAGCAATTGAAGTACTTAAATTTTAAGGGACTAAGAAGAGACTTGATTGTCTCAATTTCGCCCGAATAAAGCATATTATTATTATAATTGAATTTTGGTCTCTTTCGCTCATATTTTTGTTTACAAGGAATACAGTAAGTATAACAGAGAGACTCGTTGGCACGTTAAAACTTCCATAAAACTCCATTATTTTAGTAATCAAATATCGTAGAAGTTTAAAATATTTCTGTTTCCAAATCAAGCGTGATGTTTATTATAGATACATTTTCGGAAATGTTTGGTGATAATGTGTCTTTCACATAAATGTCGATGCCTTTGATGAATCTGGTTATGCAGTACCAAATGCTTAACTACTGGATAGTAGAAATGAAATGCAGACGTTTTATAACACCAAATGTTGGATATTTAACAGGTAGAAAGTCTCATCTATAATTCATTGCAGTGCTGGCCATTATCTGGCTTATTATCCTTTATTGTAGAGTGCAAGATAGCATGATGAGAGATTGAAATGGCGATGATAATGTCATTACTCTCATGGAATTGCAGCTTTATCATCCCAAATGTCTTAAAATGAGGCAGTGAACAATACCAATATTAATGTAGCATCCAATCATTCCATTGGTGATGTATGAAATTGAGGCGATAGCTATGATCATAAAATAAAAATCATACTTGTAATTTAGTGTAAAAGAACTCCAGGATGTATTCGTTTAATTAGTAATTAATTAATTTCGATGCTATAATTTTCTGAAAATGAATTTCAAGAGTCATATTTGACAGGGCAGTCGGGCGACGTGTCACTCGAGAGTTCATCCAGCGAAACCAGCCGGGTTCTTGCGCATTAGTGGTTCCATAACCTTGTTAAATATAAATCCGTGTAAGATATATCCCTAAGCTGTATTTTTTAATACATATTTTATGTCTTGCAGAAACTATTATGAAGAGCTTTATAATGAGACCCTTTGCGTTTTTACCGTCCATTTATTACTGAAAAATATTTGTATTACAAAATTTGTAATAGAATTATATTGTGTGACGGATATAACTTGGAACCTTTTTGAGCCGAAGATGAGTATTTTAATAGTCTATTCAAATTTAATTTCAATTGAATCAATACGATTGGGGAAATAAAATTTCAAGGTGACCAACCCGTTGAACAGCGCGAAAACACAGGAACATCCTACCAACTGGAATAACCAACTAGAAAAAAGAATTGTTAGACGCAAGATAAAACATTCCAAAATTTAGTTTTACTTGTATTTTCATGGGACTCCATATTTAACATGTTCACTGTGTATACCTCCATATCCAATGCATTTATCACTACAGCGGTGGAGTGATCCGCAGTGAACGTGCTAAATATTTATTCAACACCAAACTCGACCATCCATGATAAAAGATCCCACATCAGATGAAGTCACGGCCCTCTCCGTGCATTTTATGCACCGATTTCATCTTAATTAAGTTATTTGTCCTTTTTAAATTGGGTCATTCTTTCATTCAATCTCTCGTTTCCATATAAAGATCTTAAGCTTTCCTGGTGGATGCTGTGTAATTGGAATTCTCGGGTTTACAACCAGATAAGACGTGGTAACACTGCTGTTGCCAACGTTTCGATGATCGAGTCAGTCATTCTCTGGTTTCCATGTTTGTTTCTCTTGGTAAATTCGTGAATACTTTGGAAGTAATATCTTTAGGCGCTGCCATGCAATCCAGACGAATATTTGCACGAATTTCCTCTTCTTACAGATCATTCCTTTGTGTCAATTCCCGATGAGTGCAAAAATTAATTTTGTTGTCCCTAGAAAGTACCTGTGTACAGGAGGAAAATTCTTGAAAAAGAGAAATTTTCATTCCTAGAGCCTAAATCTTAGGGAGAGAGGTGACGGAAGACGTAGAGACAATCAAAGCAACTGAGATAGGGATATACACGACACATTTTAAGCCATGCCGTCACCTGGCGTTTAGCAGAGATTGCGAAGGGTGCGCGGGCCCCATTCTACACTTTTTGACCCCTACGACCCCTGGAAGCACGCATGACTCACCATTGAGCGGCATGCGGCGCTCCAGGCGCGATGTAGATACTTCCCTCTCTTTATCGCCTCTCCTCAGTCATCCTCTTTCCAGTGGGCAATGAAACGTATATCTATCGATTTTCAGAGCGAGGCAGAAGGCCTCTCTTCCAGGAAGGAGGATTGATGAGATCCGTTAACTGGCATTCCATTCTATTTATTCCACTAATTAATTGGGTAGTGGCTTTCGCGGAATAATTTCCCGAGTTCGCGTCTGTGGTTCAGGCACGCGGATAGGTGTTATTACCGAAAAAATCAAAGCGAGAACCCGGGAAAATGTGTCTCCATACGTTGTAACACGGTAGGATAATACCAATGAAATTTTTACGTCATTCTATCGGAAAAGTTTATGTCGGCGTGGGTTAAGCTGAGATTTAATGTAAGTTTATTACAAGGCTCACAGGAATATAGGGGCATTCGCTGTTAGGTTTGCTCTTGGTACGGAATGTGTGGTATGTATGGGTCGATGGAAGTTGCTAGAGGTTTAAAAAGGTGAACGTTAACATTCGTTTTACTGATAGATACTACTAGTTTTTACTGGGGAATATTACGCCAGTCCAAGTTTTGACAGTGAGAAATTTGTTTTTCTATACGGTGACGAAGAGGTGGGAGCTTTTGAAATGAATTAGGGTTATGCTGAGAAAGAATGACATTTATTTCACTTGACGTCGTGTTTTATAATTTGTACTTATGGCCATAAACATTAGAATAACCGTAGTCACAGCAGGTTTTAAAAAAATTTTTAATGTTAAAAATGTTGGTAATTTATTTTCTCTGGTAAAGTATTATCCTAGAAAAGTTTCATTTCCGTGGTCATGAATTTAAATTCTGAATGGAATATTTCTAGAATATACTCGAATTCGAGCAATCGAATATATTGTTTGGATCCTAAAGTATCTCTCCGTAAATTTTGTAGAAATTTAAATATGCACATTAAATTGGAATGAATTAAAATCTTTATGGTGAGTATTAAATATCGATCATTTTACTATGAAAATTCTATGGTCGCCATACTTACGTTTGCGTTGAGCTGGAATTGTAAGCTATTTGGGGTTAATTGTACTTTTACGAACAAGTGTATCCGCTGAATTGTCAGTTTATTTTACTCGAGGAACTCTAAATCTTAGCTTTTGTATATATGTAACTTAAGATGCTTGCGTGTATGTGTGGGTGTAACTCCATTAGGCGTTGTAAAACTTTGAATCTTGCTAATAGCTAAAAGTCGACGACCCTCTGATAATAGTTTACTGTATATTAACATGATAGCTCCAGTTTCCTATCTATTCCATATTTTATTTCCGGAAAGAATACACACAGTAATTGTTTTTCCAAGCATAGCATATACATACATACATACATACATAAGTGCTCTGCCTTTCGGTAGGTCCATGTGCCCTAATATTCCCTATTCATAGCCCTTTCTTTCGCTACGTGGTAACTAACCCCATCCTTTATGTCATCTAACATCTTTTGCCTTTGCCTTCCCCTCTGTCTCTTCCCTTGCATTCTACCCTCTATTACATTCTTCAGCAATCCCTCTCCTCTCAATATCTGACCCACCCATTTCTTTTGTCGACGCTTAATTACTTCAATTAAAACCCTTTCCTCCCCAACCATTTCTAGCACCTCTATGTTTGTTTTTCTATCCACCCAGCTTACCTTCTCCATTCTACGCCACACCCACATCTCAAATGCCTCCAATCTTTTGATGTCCTCTTTTCGTAAGGTCCACGTTTCACACCCATATAGCAAAACACTCCATATCAAGGATTTTACCAATCTTTTCCTGATTCCTTTATCGAGACCCTTTGTCATTAATTCCCTTCGCTTCATAAAAGCTTCCTTGGCCAATGCTACTCTTTTTCGAACCTCATCTCCACACCTCCCATCCCAAGATAGAACACTACCCAAGTACGAGAATTTGTCCACCTGCTCTAGTTTTTCCCCATCGACCCTGATCGTTAATTTAGCCTTCTTTCCCTTAGTGAATCTCATTACCTTAGTTTTACTTACGTTAATTTTCATTCCATATTCCCTTGCCTTATCGTTTAGTGCATTTACTAGTATTTGTAAACCCCTTTCGGAATCGCACACAATAGCTTTATCGTCTGCATATCTTACTGACTTTACTACTTTCCCTCCAACTATCACTCCCTTGCTTATTTCTTCCCAAGCTTCATTCACCATTTCCTCTGCATATATATTAAAAAGCGATGGTGATAATGGGCATCCTTGTCTTACCCCTCTCCCTAACTCTGCCCATTCCGACTCTCCTTCAGTTATTCTAACTCGCGCTGTTTGATTTAAGTACAAATTTTGCACCAAACGCCTATCTTTCCAGTCCAACCCAATTTTCTTTAAAATTCCCATTAATTTTGGCCATTGAACTCTATCGAAAGCCTTTTCAAAATCGACAAAACATGCACATATATCCTTTTTAAATTCCAGGCTTCGTTCTACTAGCACCCTCATTACCCCGATTGCATCCCTCGTTCCTTTCCCTTTCTGAAATCCGAACTGGTCTTCTCCTATTTGTTCCTTAATTTTTCCTTCAATTCTTCTATTCAATACTCTTAGAATAACCTTTGCCGCGTGAGATATTAAACTGATTGTACGATAATCCCTACACTCAGAAGCATTATTCTTTTTCTGCAAAGGAATCAGGATTGTCTTAGTAAAATCCTCTGGCCATTCCCCTTCATCATAAATTTTTCTACATAAATTATAGAATTTCCTCTTACCCTTTCCCCTCAGGTTTTTAAGTAGCTCAACTGGTATCTCGTCAATGCCCGTTGCTTTGTTTCCTTTCATATCACGCAAGGCCCTATCAATTTCACTATCTAATATCCCAGGTCCAACATCATCATCCTCCACTTCTTGTTCACTTTCTAACATTATGTTTGTTGGCTTCATGTCCTTCCCATATAGTTCCTCGACATATTCTTTCCACCTTTCCCTTATGCTGGCTGGATCTCGTATAACTTTACCATTATTATCTTTTATTGTGGTTGTTCTGTTTCGTGTTTTATTTCCCGTTAACTGTTTCACCTTTCTATACATTAAATCGACCCTCCCACTTTCGTCCAGCTTTTCTATTTCGTTACATTGTCCCTTCCACCACTGTTCCCTCGCCCTATTTGTTTCCCTTCTCAGTTCGTTGTTGAGAGCCCTATACATTCTACGTCCTTGTTCTGTGTTAACCCTTTTCCATTTCCTTCTTTCCTCCATTTTATTTATCATTTCTACCGTCACCCATGGTTTCCTAATTTTGTTTTGTTTGACCCTTCCAATAGTTACTTGCGCACTATCCTTGATACTGTTTTTAATCTTTTCCCATTCTCCGTCTATAGTAAGTTCCCTCCCATTATCCTCTAAGGCCTTACTGACTGACTCTTGGAACTCTCTCGCTTTCCCATTTTTAAGGGCTTCAAGGTTCCATTTTGGTGTAATTTTTGCTCGAAATATCTTTTTAAACTTTAGCTCGGTTTTCATCATGACCAGGTTATGGTCTGAGTCAACATCAGCACCAGGGTAACTCTTTGAATTTTTAACACTATTTCTAAACCTTTTTCTTACCAAAATGTAATCAATTTGGTACCTATCCGTATCTCCTGGCTTTTTCCATGTGTACCTCCTTCTATTATGGTGCTGAAAAAGTGTGTTTGTGATACAGAGGTTATTCCTCTTACAAAAGTCTACTAATTTCTGTCCCCTTTCGTTTCTATTTCCTAGTCCGAACCCTCCCACTTCTTCTCCATCTTTGCCTTGCCCAACTACTGCATTCCAGTCCCCCATTACAATTAGGTTTTTATTGCCTCTAACCCTTCCCATTACTTCTTCTATTTGTTCATAAACAAGTTCTACTTCATCATCACTATGTTCGCTAGTGGGCAAGTACACCTGAACTATCACCGTGTTTACTGGCTCAGCCTTTATTTCTACTGACATAACCCGGTCGCTTATTAGCTCTGTAGCTATCACGGCTTTTCCCGCTTTCTTGTCTAGCACTACCGCAACTCCCCTCTGGCTAGAATTTCCCCCACTGAAAATTACTCTGACATCATCACTCCAGAAATCACCCCCATCCTTCCATCGCACTTCACATAGCCCTAGTATGTTAATGTTGGACCTCTTCATTTCTACCTTTACATTTTCCAACTTTCCTTTCCTAAGCATTGTCCTAACATTCCAGGTTCCCACCCTTGTTTCCTTGGCCATCTTCTCTCTTCTTTTCTTGTCGTTTCCTGGGTAAGGGTTTCGTGGAATGACGACCGAGATAGCCTTACTCCTATCACTGCCGGGCACGACACTCCCCGTAGAGGGTTGAGTCCCGCTTACGCCACTTACAATATTCTTATATTGGCACATCATGATTGCTTGGGATAAGTGTGGTAGTCGAGGTGGTTTCCCGTTGCCTTCCTCAACCTTTCTCTTAACGTGACACCACCATCACCCATAATGGCCGCCCCACTGGGGTACAGACGCCTTTGCAGCCGCCTCACTGAGGTACAGACACTGCGTGGACTACCTTTCGTCAGGCCCCTACCTATTGACCATCCTGGCATGGGTGACCCTACCAGGAACATAGTTCCCGCCAGTTACGCTCTCTAGGTCACAGAAACACGCAAGCACATACACCACGACAAGGTTGTAGTCCAGAGAAGGGGCATAGCATATATTCCGCAAAAATTAAACTATCATTTATTGACAATGAACTCCTGAACTGAACCACAAGGAAGTTAATTCGACAAAATGTTTTATTCTTGCCATGAAATTCGATTCTCAGATCAAATTTCCGTAAACTTTGATAAAAATTGCTTTGTTACATTTCGCGACTCGTGAAATGTTGAAATCTGTACGTCTCTATAAAATAAAGGCTACCATTTGAGTATCTGCTTTCTAAATTCTCCATTCAGATATAACGAGTAATTTGGCTTCTAAGGTTATGAATAATGCTTCAGAAGGCTACTAAGCGTTTAGGGAAAGATTGCCGTTGTCCATATTACAGGAAATTTGAGTTAAAAAAGTTCAATTGTATTCTCTATTTCAATAATTTAGTCAACTTTTATTTAAAAGAATTGAACACTCAAATACAGTTAGAGGAAAATTTTTCATACCTTCGTTGTCGTTTTAGGCGTAGTTGGTTAATCGTATTATTGAGGATTTGTACGCATCTGTGGTTATTGCCCGTGCTCGGGGGAGCGGTGGCCGTAATAACTCTGATCTATCGACAATATTAAGTATTTTGACCGCAAAACGGTGTTCTGACTCATCTCAGAACCCAATAAATAATGCTTGAGTATCAATGATTTACAGCTTACACGTTAGTGCTGAGGAATACACTCGCACTATGAAACAGTGGTCATTCTCTGTCGGTGAACTGTTTTATGGGCTCGTTTAGGATGGAAACCAATTGTATGTTGGAATATCCAGCTTTTTCCTGTGTGCACACACGTTGGAGATTGTTTCTAAAACGGCGAGGTAACAAGCCATTTCATCATTCAGTGAAAGGTAATTAATTATTTCAGCGTTTTAGACTCGTTGATTGAGCTGATTTACATGTTCCGATTTCGCATTAATTCTTTAACTACGCCAGGAGGTGAGAATTAAATAATAGAAAACACTGATAAGATTATATACCAAAAATAAATTTTAAATAGTCGTACTATTATGATGATGATTGCAATATAATTTTCTTTATATATTTATTTACAAAATTCAGCTGCGGTTATACACGAGTCTGGTAGCAACTTAATCAAATAACAAAATACACCTATTTAAGGATTCATACAATACACAACAGCATGCCATCTCCCTCTTTTCTAAAAAACATCATAAAAATTCCGGAATGACACCATTCTATTTACAAACAGTATTAGAAATCTCAAAACTACAACAAGACTTAATTTACATAGCATCCCTTGATCATCCTACTAATGCATATATTGCATTATCACATAATTCCCATAATTACAGTTACTAAATTTCATAGTAATTTGATACTAAGAATCGTTTCTTAATTTCATAGTCATTTGGTAACAAGAATCGTTTCTTGACGTTGAAAATTGATGGCACAAGATGCGTTAGGATCATAAGCAAACCCGCATACACTTTTATTTCCATACGTCATTTCATATTGAAAATTACATGACGATAAAAAATACCAGACAAAATAATGGGAAGATACCAGAAAAATGTATCTGTATTCCATTTTGAAAATTTTATTTTACTTATCATTGCGCTTTTTCATAAATAATATCTAGCTCTTTATTTACATCAAAGTGGCTGAAATATTATAGGAGTCTATTGTATTTGAAATATCGTATTCCAATCTTACCTCTACATCCACAGTAATACCCTGCAAGCTGCTGTTGCTGTGGCAGGGGAAATTGGTATATCTGAAACATTACTTATTAGAATCAATAAAAAATTATTTGATTACTATCTTAAATTCATAAAAATGACTGGAGTTACGATTCAAGTGATTTATATAATTCCATCTCTGAGAGAAAATAAGGATAGTAAATTTAAAGAAGCTTCCAATGACAACTTGGAGAGAAAATAATTCTTCTATCTAGGGAAGGCATCAGAAGTGAGAAAATTTTCTTTTTAAAACGAATTAGGTAATCCTCGAGCGATAATACACTGTCCCAAATACTCAAATCCACCTTTTGCTTTTGTTTTAACTTCTCTGATGCTGTCAATTTCTTGTATTCTCGACCTTTGACACTACAAAATTAGTTCATGACTCGTAAATCTTCTGCCCACGGATATGTTTATGTGCCAAATTCCCTACCGAATGCCCTACTTCTTGATAACTTATCCAACTCTCTACATCATTCAATATATTTTACCTTTACCTTCCCCTCTGTCTTTTCCCTTACATCAGTCTTCTCATAATATTTGCTCCAGTTCTTTTTCTTTGCAGTCGCTTTATTACTGCAATAAAAATCCTCTCATCAACTATCAACTTCAGTTCTTCATTGTTTGTTTTGCTATCAAACTTAAATACTTTCTTCAATCCACGCCTCACTCAACCCACATCTCGGAGGCCTCCAATCTTTAAGTAATCCTTTCTTAGGGTCCACGCTTTACAGCCATACAGATATAAAATTAAATTAATGATCTTCGCTTAATTCTCTAACTTCCAACTATCAAGTTATTGAATCTTGTGTGGAAATAGTTTGAGGAGCTTATGAGCTCGAAGTTAGCAGAAAGCACTATTATTTTTGGTGATGAAAACAGGCGAACTTCACTGCAACAAATGAAAATATGAGAGAAAATTAAGCAAAAGAAGTGTTTGAAAATTAAACTCCATCTGGAAAGTGAAAGGAACTGATAACGTAGTATTAGACTAGATAAAATTTATTTGAAGTAATGTCAACGATGGTTGCAGGAGGGTTAGCGACAACAGCGAAATTTTAAGAACGCTCATTAGACATTAATTTTCATTTTCGCACAGGAGGCAAGAAGTATATTTCGCCTAATACTAATTCTCTTGCTTATATATTCTGTTTAATTTGGAACGGCTTCAAACCTAATCCAGAATGTTACTTTTTATCGCCTCTTAGTTATACAATTTTATGCATAGAGTCTTTACAGGTTGCCCAACCGAATCAGTAGAAAATAATTCAATCATCAATTTTATTTTTGAAGGTCAGAGCAATTTTTATAGAGGTTATTGTCCCCGACAAGTAATGTTTGACTATTCCGTGACCAATTTATTACATAATATTCTGCGCCTTTATCGAAAAAGAATTGAAATGTTTAAAGGAATCCAACTTTAGTAGTGCCTTTAGTGGCCTTAATTTTTATTCCCGAAGTAGATATACAGATACCTTCAAATAATGGTAAGATGGTTATATGGAATGAAAGTTTTGAAGTGTAATCAGCGATTTTTATCACTCCATTGGTACCTTATAATATGCTGTGACATATAGATTTATTAATACGGTGCGTAAGCGTGGAAAATGATTAACCAATGTAATGAAAATGTAATATTTCATCAGTGTATTGTATCTGTTGTATCAGAGATGCCGTTATTTGTTTCGTTACTCTTGTTTCTATAGAAAAGTGGAACACACAATTGAAAATTTCCAATATTCCTAAGGTAGGGATAAAAGTTCTCAGTGAGCTTATCGCTAGAAAAGCAGTATTTCTTTGGTTCTTTTTCCCTTAGAAATTTTCCGAAAAGTATAACAACTCTCACCGAAGTTTTCTATACTACCGTTAAGGATGGCATCAAACGATTTCATTAGCGACATAGTATTGTGAATGCTTTTAATCTGCAGTGAATGAATACTTCGGTAGATAGTTTTGCTCTAGTCAAGAGGCTGCCGATGAAAGGAACCGTAAAAGGAATTTCTTCGGCGTTCTGTGATTTTGGATGCTTCCCCGCATGCGAAGGTGAAATTAATTCTCAAAAGTAGCGTATAATAGTTGCATGTGTCAAGGTGTCTTTTCCATTTTTGTTGTTGGGTTGTATTAAATGTGGGGATTGTAAAATTATGACAGCTAAAAAATTAGACCTTTTTCATTCGCCCTCTCCACGTTGGTCCTATTTACATAGATAAATATTCAGAGGGAAATGTATGTTTGTTCGGAGCGCACATACTAATTCAAATGTGCCTAAAGGTATAACCCGCTAATGGAATCAGAAAATGCGTATAAAAAGGAACCAAATTCAATATGGTGAACAAGTTCTATGGCTGGTTGTATTTAAATAACCATCAGGTATTTAGATGTACACATACGAAGTAAGAATGAATGTATTTGCTAGATTTACTTTCTTTGTCATTAAAATACGATGCATCGTAGTCCGTTGTGTCGGGACCCAAACATTCGAGTTCTATCATTTTTCTTTTCATTAAAATCTCCTTAGTAATTTGTGTTTTATACCTTATGTCACAATCAGTTGCCTCCTGAAGTTTGAATGGCCATTCCTTTCGGTTCATTCTGCCCGACCTTAGCCGTAACAGAAATCTTCGCTCATTTTTTGCCCGGAACTTTCGCCCTCGTTTATTGCGTATGTCATGGAAATTTTTCGGGGCTCTTATTCATCCTCCCTTTCGGCTATCTCTTCCGGTGATTTCCCTCGCGCTTTGCGTGCAATATTTACTTTCTCGTCATGGATCATCATGAAATTCGACGTTCGATCTTCGTGTCAAGCGAGAATATGGATAAATTGCTTGTTTGGAGGCTCTAAACCGAAAAACGCTGAGGATGTATGTGCTTCTACTTTTCATTTTAACATATCCTGTGGCTATCTCCAAGATTTGAGGTCACCTTTACCTGCTTGGAAACAGGGGGAACTGTTTCCGCACAAGTATGTTAACGGTCGATTTAATGCAGAAATTTAGGTGGATAATTTCACCTTATCGTAGTTAATTTTTTCCTCAATTTTTGAAATTTTCATAGCCTTCGTCGTGAGGAAGATCGAACTTAATGTTTTTTATGTAAGTCAGTAGCTCACATAAATTATGAATACATGCGTTATTCATATTTTAGAACCAGTAAATGACTAATAAATATGAGATTTTATTTGAGTAATAATACAAATATGTGTATTTTGTACATGTATACATGAAAGATTGTGGTATATTCGATTGTTATCTAGTACTCGTTAATTTCAATGACTCCTTCCCTAAGACCATAGAAAGTTTATCTATGGACAACTTTGGGATTTAATGTATGCACTAGTAGTATTTTTAACATAGAGAGGCGGTCAGAGAAATTTGTTCACAACTTGAATGCACGGATTATAAATTTACGGAACTTACGATAACTTACAGAAAGAATCAGGAAATGAATTATCTGTAACAAATAAAATTAAGTTCGATAGAGGATTGGGTTTATCAGCACAAACATTGACAATTGCATGAATTTTTAGATAAAAAGATAAAATTTAAAGAAGATATTATTGTTAATTCAAGTTCATTTATCATTAATTCCTTAGCGCATTGACGCAATCCTTGAAGTTAGTTTTTTTAGGGAAATTATTTATTTTTATAGTTTTTAATTGAATTTTAAGATTTATCGATTTTTAAGTTTTATTCTCAGAACCAGGATTCTTTTTGGGCACATATAATGCTAACTATCAACACAATTTCATTGCCGGAAAGAAAACGTCAAAGTAATTTATTTGCCTTAAATTACTCAAAAGTGATCGTTGAACATTTTTAACGGTATATCTAGTGGGTATATACCGGGTCAGACGTACCCTAAGAGAAAATGCACCGGAAATTCCTCGGAAAGGGACGTCGTAAAAGCAAATTTTTTTTTCAGAAAGTATAGCTCTGGCGGACAACTGCAAGAGGATGCTTGAATAAATTAGACTGAATTATTATCTCCGACACGTATCACCTCGAATAGCGGCAAAAATGTGGGCTAGAACACGGAACACGGGCCAGTTTCCTGCGTCGTTCGATCGAAGTATGCGTGTCCTTTCCTCCTTACATTTTCACACGTGCGAACGAGAAAGATTTTTCAGACACCAATGCAAATTTTCAAGTATTTAATTCAAGTATTCCATTCAGTTTTATGTTTCTAACGTTTCTTAGGAAATGTTTTGTAACCTCAGAAATAGTTACTTTATTTATACTCCTTGGAAAACCGATTGAATGAAAGAAACCTATTCTAAAACAAAACGTTTTATATTTCGACTCGAATTCTTTTTCATTTTAGTTAATATAATTCTAGTTAGTCCGGATTATTTCTACTTTATATTGAACGTGGAAGAGGAGACATTTAAGTCTCAATTTTCCCTAAATAAAGTCTAAATTTTTCCTGACTAAAGATTTACTTATTCGTAACAATTCGTAATGAACATTTTGGAACCTTAACAGTCGAAGACTTTGTGACTTAAACGAGAGACAATTTAAAAGTTACAATTATGAGAAGCAAAATTTAGTATGATTTAGATGAATGGATTTGTCTTAAATTTTTTGACCAGTAATGTCTACTTAAAAGAAGAATAATATTGGTTGATATTTATGCTTACTTTGTTATTTTGATCTCTTGATGATGAAGATCATATGATACCGCAATCGAGCGAAGTGATTTTTCTTTGTATTCCTATTCTTATCAAAGGGAAAATTTAATTACACTCTTATATCTCAGCAAAATTATTTTTAAGAGGAAACGTGATTTGCTCTGTTTCACTTGGATGTGCGTTACGTTGGCGCGCGCCGCTTAAGTGACGTCATGAACTCAAATCTCCACCAGCTGTACAAATATTGACGGCAAACAGTTCCCTCCATGGAGATACGCGCTCATCATCTTGACTAGCGGAATAAATAATCACCAAATGTACATTATGTGGGCGACTCTCAGATAAACTCCATGGCATAACACGCGTGCGGAGCTGAGACAGAATTTGATTTCCATCCGGTAGCGAGTGGAATTCGTTAGAAAATCTGACTTAGTCGACATGCTTTCCAGATAGTGTTTGCAGAGCATAACCGCTCACAACGAGGCTGTTTGACAAACTACCTCAGCAGAGGAAGGGAGGGGACATTCTAAGATGCCGGGAACTCCTATATACGCTGCAAGTCTGCGATCCTTACCCCTTCTCTAGCACGTTCAACCTCCTGTCGTATCCTCTCCTCCTCTAACTTTTCTCCCTCCTCCTTTTACATGCCCGCCAAGACCCCTTCCCCCTCGGTAACAGGGTCAAACCTCTCTCCCACGCCCATAAAGCCACTGGCCAACGCCGCGACCTATGTCGCCGCCGGCGCATTACGTAGACCTAACCTCGATCCCCGAATTCCAGTTGCACCCCTCCCCCCTTTGCGTTTAAGTCCTCCTCCCCTGACCTCACCTTTTTTTCCCTTTATCTCGGGGAAGGAGCTTCTCCATCGCGCCCTTTGTTGTTTTATGCCGGTTTTACTCTGTGGATAACCACATTTACGAGGATTTTATGCCTTAAAATACAAGTATGTTTTATGCTATAAGGTCTGGTAATGTGAGGGTACACGTGGTAGAGTCGAGGAAAAGATCCATTTGTGTACGCAAAGACGGAGGTTAAAATGTCACAGTTTATGCTTCTCATGTTAATCCGATTACAATATACTCTAAAGATTTAAATTTACCTTAATAATTCTCATGCCGTGCTCTATAACAGTTTGAAGTACTTTGAATCTTCAAAATCTGTTAAATGTTAAGATGCTACCCTATTATATTTCGAAATAGTTCCTGGGAAATCGCTCGGAAGGATTGTCCTGGCAGTGAAGATAAATATTCACCTGATTATCCATGAAAAATGATATTTCATGAAAGCTGTAAACTGTGATAACAAGAAAAATGAAGTGAGCAGTGTGAAGCATAGCATTAAGGGTACCGACAAAACGTGAAGCGGCCCAGAACCATGAACCAAACCGGAAAAGGTTACGAGAAAAAAGGAAGAAAATTTAAAAAGACAGTTCGGCAAAATTGAGACTGAATAGTCCCACCTTCTATTTAACCAATAGAAAATAGCAGTGAAAATTAGAAAATAACAATATAATTATGTTATTCGTGATGAATTAAAGAAAAAGATGCAGTGAGGTTCATGTACTCAAGAAATCTATAAATTCTATAAATTTAATACTTATGTATTGAAAGAAGGTTATTGGATAGGCTCATTTCAATTACGAGTTAAAACATCAGGAACGTACGAGTAATTTATCGTTTAATCTATTTGATTTATAGTTTATGACTCGAAATGTAATTATTCACATATTATTATCTTGTCATTTACATATGTATAAAATGAAATATGTAGCTACTTAGTAGTACATTGCCCTACTGTTGGTGCTAACAATGGAAGAAATAAATGTAAATAATCGTTTAATCATCTGCGAAGATAAAGACGAACAACTTGAACCGTTCTCTTTATCGCTCGTCCGAAAGATAAACTGCTATTGATGAGTGGTTCCCATTTCTTGAGGAGTTTCATAATTTTTATCGAGATATTCATAATATTGACCATTCCACATTTTTTCAGGCTTCTAAGTTTATTTTTTTCTGTCGCATTTTATATTTTTCTTCCGTTGCGTTAACATTAGTACCTCTTACAGTTATTCGTTTCACTTAGGATTTTTCTGCTCAACTATTTACTTCTTTGACGATTCGCTCTTTACCCACTCTATTTCCTTTCGTTTCGGTCTTTTAAGATTGCTTTGAAGGAGAATTTTTAATGGATCTCCGTTAGATATTCCGAGGAAAAGGAATCTTTATTTCGTCAAATTAAATTCGAAAGGAAAAAAGGGAGAATCGCATTCAAAAGGTCACCCATTAAATCGTTTCTTGCGGGTTTCTATATATTTTGCTGCTTCGAACTTGACACAACGATCACTATTTTAAAATAATTACTAGCTAATTTATATTAAACGTATTTAAAGAATTGTCTGTTTGCCTTCCTGCGCAGTTTGTTCGTTTCAAGAAAAATAATAATTATTATAATTCTCTTATAATTTTGCAATCTTTTAAAAAATCTCAGAATCTTGATAGTTAATCATGGAATTGCATTATTGATGACATTGAGTCAATTAAAAAAGGATTGTAATATGAACCCATCTAGTCATTTTTCTGAATTATCATGTCAACTTTTTTTTTGTTTTTAGTTTTCATCTGTTCTAATTTTGATTATAGCATTTTTTGTGATTAATCAATCATGGTCAGATTAGTTCAAAGAAAACACAATCTGACTCCGTCCACAGAAAATATATTAGAAAAAACACTACCGGTTACTAGGGTTCTACCTCATCTTCAGGCAACCGGAAGAAATGCATGGCAGAATATACATACAAATAGAAACAAAGGCGACAACTGAGAGTGGGGGAAGAGAGGAAGTGAATAATTATAAATCATGGTCTGTATGAAAAATGCTGTATTAACTATGTAATTTTTATATCAAACATTTTCTTTAGTTGATTTTGCCACATCAATTTCACGGTGACATATAGATACATTCTTATGAATTTCATGAAAGTATTTGTGAAGAAATGGAGGGAATTTTTGAACAATTTCTTTTAATTTGGAATTCCGCATCGTCTATGAAATTACACTGCAGAATTTTTATGTTCTTAGAAGTGAAACATTTGTGCACTCATTTTGGATCAACAGTAAATAATTTAGAATCCCTATTATTTCTTATTTAAAGGAAAATCATTTATTTATTATGAAACTAATAAGTGCAACTGCACCTTCTCATAATTTTGGAAGTACTCAAGTTTGTTTATGGCCAATTGAGCGACAGATGACCTTGTTGAAACGGAGAAAGAACCTTCATGGTCTAATTTCAATTTTAAGTTACAGCAAGGCAACTATGAATAATTTCAATCATTATTCAACCAGTTTATCACATTCACTAGAACAAAGTATACTTAAGTGAGCATGGTAAAGGTTTTTTACGAAGAAGCGATGCCGGCGGTTGAGAAATAAATTTCCCTGGCTTGAGCGGCTTGATCTTATTTGATCTTAGCTTGTTATTTGAAAACATAACTCTTTAAATGCAAGTTTTATGGAGTGCATTTATATTCATTGAGTCATTTATTACAAAATTCTTTGAAAAAGGGCTGCAGTCGATCAGCTTCAACGACGATGTGGAAAATGATTTTGTTTCCAGTATGCGCCTGATAGTTTCTAAGGTTTATCAGAGCTTTAGGAGCCTGAAAGTGATAACTAAGGAAATTTAAATTTAAAAATCATTTCAGAACTGTCCTTTGATTCAGAGACTTGGAAATAAAGTACATAAGTATTTAATATGACCTTAATTATCAAGAGAAAACAAAATTTTACCCTTAAACTATATATTTTATTCCATTACCATGGTTTCGACGATTCACGTCGTCATCAGGTCGCGAAGGTGATAATGACGTCATGATAATGACGTGAATCCATGGTCGAAACTATGGTCGTGAAATAAACTATGTCGTGGTTCGAGTAAAAGTTCGTTTATTCTTTCTTCTATCGATAAGAGGTTTAGTAATCAAATATTAAAACATTTAATCCTAATTCCCCTTTAGTTTTCTCTTTTCCATTCATCATTAGCTTATTTTCATTCTTTCCCTCTCTCTCCTTCCTCTGTTATTCCTCATGGCGTATCACTTTTGACCCTTTCCTTATTGGCAATCACAGCTCCAACAGGGGTTCACATACAAAACATTCCATTTGAACGCTCGAGTGACGTTTCTGTCTTCCTCCCTCTCCTTCAAGGAAACTGGAGCCAAAAAATCTTCCCACGAGCGTCAATGCTGAGAAGCATAAAGAAACCTCAATTCTTACGCGTTCCAGACGGGTAGACCTGCTGCATAATTAACGATTTCTGCTCTTGGAGAACGGAATCCGTCCTTGTTTGCCAGCTATTTGTGTTCATCGCTTTGTTTCATCCAAAGGAAAACTTGCAGTCTTTTTATAAGCGTGAAAGACATCTTTATGATTTTCAGCATGCCATGCTAAGTTTGAAGAACACGGTAAGTTATTTTTAAGCCTACGTACCAGTAACTTTTGTTAATTTCGTTATGTTTTATCATATCGTGATAATAGAATGGCGAGTTGATTCAGATTTACCTTGAATTTCTTCGAATAATGCTTTCCTTGTGCTATATACAATTACAATTTTATAATTAAGCACAGTGATCCAAGTTTTAAAGTTAGCTATTGATAATATCGTAGCAAACATTTTATTGATATAATTTTAAGAATTATTATAATATTTATATGTTTTATATAAACTCTTTTAGGCCCTTTCTAATTTGCTTTGTTCTGCTTTACCTTTCCGAAATTTATTAAGAAAACATTGAAATGGTCATCGCATTAATAAGACTCTGAGAGAACCTCACTCATAACCCTTATCAGTACCACTGCTTTGTCATAATCGTTACCCAGAATTATATTTGCTCTCAGATAGAGGAATCTCTCTTTTTCTCTTAATAATTTTGGACGTATAATTTGTGAAAGGTAGCCGGTGATTGATCCCTTTTCTGGATTTTCTACACCCGTTCCCTATGTTACCCTTTAATTTCATAATAAACAACGAGGTAGCAACTGTCATTTAGCTCTTTTATGCCTTAGCTAAAAGACAGGAGCAACAAATAATCTAAATTTCAGATTTAAAATGGAGAAATTAATCTCGTACAATGCTAATGGTAAACAAATCAATCTAATGGTATTCAAAAGAGCTTAGCATTCATCCGCTAATTTAAGCCCTTTGATAAGATTTTTATATTAGTGTAACTGATCTCACTCGATAACTATTTCATTATTAGATCCCACAAATCACCTTGACAGTCCATTAGTCGGAGCAGGACAAGTGAACAAAATTTCACCGGAGCTTAATAATACCGCCTTGATAATAACAAGTAATAAGATTGATGTGGTGATTTTGGCTAGCAAGCGTTCAGGGTTGTCATTACCGAGATCGAATCAAATACCAGGATTTATTCGAAGCTTAATTGGCTTTAATCTCTTACTCATGGGGCAGTTTTGCTTCGATTAAATAATCGAATCGACCATCTCAATAATCTTTGATTATATCCAAATTATGCATCAAAATTACAATTAGTAGTAGTATTGTTAAAAGGGCTTCAACTGAGGTCATTTCGTACCGGGAATCGAACCCGGGATTGCTTTCACCGAAGTCGAAATCGGTACCCACTTTGCTATCTGAGAGCCCAAAAGTTACAATTCTCTTAAATTTTAGGCACTACTTAATCTTTCTTCCATAAATCATTTACTTCATTACTTTAAGCTAAACGCAGATCGCATAAATACGTACTCCTTGGAATTGTTGTAAAAACCTTTAGGTCTAATTTTACGTTCGACGATCGATAAATTACCAATATATTTCTAAATTATAATTTTTCTTCCTACTTGTTTCTGAAGTCTAACTTCATAATAATAGGCCTATTTAATTGGTTGTTAAGAAAGTAATGGTCAATTTTGATTTAAATTCAATCATATCGTTAATTATCATATATGTATATTTTCTGGAAGAGTTTGATGGCATGTTACAGAAAGCACTATTTTCTTGAGATATTTTTATGTACGCCAAAAATGAAGGCTCTCTCTTCTGTTTCCCATCATCATGCTACTTTAATAAAACATACAGATAAATTTTCTCAAGAATACTGGTTTTTGAAATCGAAAGATGTATTCCAATATTAGCATATGCATAGAAGAAGTCCATTAAAACAAGGTTATCCGTACAAAGTTCTTATTTTCTTTTAATTTTGGTCCAACTAGGAGAGGGATCACGAGAAAAATACTGCATACGAATGACTACATCGATTCCTAGTCATTCTTGACTTCAATTTGCACAAATTGAAAGCTTCGCGTACCAAGCGAATAATTTCGGCAACTACACGATTTACATATTCATTGAATTCGTTAACTCCATCTACATAAATTTCTTACATCCCTTCCTTCTATCTCTCGAAAAAGGTCTTATCTTTCAACTTTCTCCTTGAACTAACCCAATCAAGTCTTTTGTACGAATTTACTGTCATCAACGACAACTACGCCAGGAGAAATGTTATTTTAACATAACATAAAATTAATTTTAAAATATATTACTCATAACAATATATTAATTATAAAATTAATTAATAATGTTTATTAGCAGTATAGGTACACATGTGGTATTTAATGTATTTATACAGTTGGAAATATATCTTTAGGTAATATTTGAGCATCATCATCTTCCTTTCAAGGATTAGGCATTCTGGGCTCGAAGGTTTCTGCGGCGATCTGTCATTCTTTCGGGTTCCACCGCGATCGTACACAACAGGTATTGACGGTGGAACCCGAAAGAATGCAGAGAGCAATTAGGCATTCTGCCTGTTCCGACTTCACCAACTTGGTCGTCTTATACTTCTTTTCCCTATTGGCTTATATTCTAAAATCTTTCTGGGAATCCTTTCTAGAGGCATGCAATTAACATGCTCTCTCCATCTTTCTTTATAATTTGTTGCTACCTCTGTCACTGGTTGTACTCTTAATTCTTTTCTTATTTCTTCGTTTTTTATGTGGTCCAGACGAGCAGTGTAATTGATTGCGTTTCCTGTCACCTTTAGTAAGATTGTTATCTACTTCATAGGTCAATCTAATCTCCAAAAGGGATACGTTTTTTTATCCACCAGTTTTCCCGTGAAAATTTCTGTTGAGTCTGCTCTACCCCGGAATTTTAAAAGATATGCAAGATATGCCGAAACTTTGAAAGATATGCAATCGAGCAAAAGTGAAAAAACGATAAAATAAATTTTTTCCATTCCTTATGTGGAAATAGTATTTACTTGAGAAAGGCTTTCGCAGTTCTTTTCAGCGTATTGAAAGCTTTTTCAATGAAAATGATGACTTGCAGTTTTTTTCACGTGGGTACGTTTCTTTCCGCTTATTTGTGAATGTAGAAAGTGAGTCTATTCCATTTCTTTGTGTTGCAAGTATGATTATGCAACGAAGAAAAGATGCCACTATGAAGATTGATTGCTTTTAAGGTTGATTTAATCCAAACTTCAAGCTTGCTCTTTTAAAAATAAGTGAGTTAAAATGGGCCAGTATACCATTGCTAATTATTCATAAACTTTTAAAATAAGTAATTGGAGATCAACGCTTAACGTAAATTGCTTCTTTAAAATATAACGTCGATATTAAATCGATTATTTGTCAAAGGGTTAGTTTTTTTGACCATACGAAGCTTAAAAATCACTGCTACGAGCGTAAAGAAGTCATTAATTAAACTGTCTAGGACGCATGCACATTTTCCTCAACACATCAGTAGTGGCGTCGTTTATTCTTGACAAGAAAGGTATTAGTTTAGATTAGAATTTTAGAATTACTAGAATTAGAAGACTATTCGATAAAAATAGGACAAAATGTCTACAAAAACGACATCGTCAACTGTGAATTTCTCCTCGAAAATCATCCAGGATCTTCGCTAAGGTCACAAGGCAATACAAGGTCATGTAAGGCAACTTTAATCATTCCGGTCTTTGATTCAGAGAAGGTTTTCTTGGAAATATCAGGAGGAAACATAAGAAAATATAAAATTAATTAATTACTCTCGATATCCTGTTTGACGTTTGCGTGTATAATCTCATAATCAGGTCCTAAATTAAATAAAGTACTTGTATTAGTAAAATTAATCTTCTCCTAATGCTTTATTTTTGAACAACAATATCGCTCCGTTGTGGGAATTCGATTTCTGAGTCTATAAATATTCTCAGAGGTCTACTTTAGTATCGGTTCAGAGATTGAAGTTTTACTTAAAATTCACGTTTAATACCGTAGGTAACAACACAAACCAACTGAAAACATTTGCATTGAAAATGATTGAAACCCTACTAAGGCTATGGAAAGTCTCAGTCTTAGTAAACTTGAAGAAACAAACTAGGCAAACTTCATACAAATTTTATTTCTTTACTAATAAGAGTGTTGCAAAAGCAGATCAAATATTTGTATGACATACGAGATAGGAGGACAAAGTGATTAAGATCAATAAGTGTAAGCAGTTCTTCATAAATTCTTTAAGGAATTCCATTCATTAATTCTATCAATTAGCGTTAAAATCTCCTAAGATCAAATGAGAGATTAGATTTAAAAACATTAAATCATCTAATTTTAATTTAACCTTTCTCTTTCAAATTGATCAAGTGTGAACAAGAGAAATATGTTTCACGGCACAGCATTTCTATAAATTAAGTAATGTAAATATATTATTACAATTATCCATCAGGTAAACCTTCGAATTGAGCAGTTAGATTTAGATTAGTTTATTTACCGTAAATTTATAATTCAAACACGTCTTCATTGGTGCCTGTTAACTTGGAGTTCACGAATTTTCACTTCCTTTAATTTACTACACTTAATTTAATTTATGTTTTCAGAGATATTTCCACGATCGTGACACCATATGCCACGATCAACAATTTCTATCTTTCTATTAATGGCTGTGATTGATAGAGAGCTCTAAATCAAAGGTACTGCCAGACATTTACCCCACATTTGGTTTCCTTTATCATATATTAAATTTTTACTTTAAATTAATAATTGGACTGTATGAAAGTGTACAGAGTATTAAGTCTTAAGGGTTTTTAATTCAAACCCCATCTGCCTTCTCCGTTCCTGAATACGTTAATTAAATTAATTTGTATCTCCGCTCGGGTTTATCTTTTCGGAAACCCTCGGTTTTCGGCATTATTTCCTCATATATCTCCATTACCCTTCACTTAATGCCGTTTCTCTTAATTTTTGAACGGTAATATTGAGACAGAGACATTCAAGATTGTATTACTCTACATATTTACATCGCCATAACGACAAACGCTAGAAAATTAAAAACAGCTTGCATCCCTAATATCACAGACGTGTTTTCTCATCAAAAAACCCTTTTGTTTCCGAAAATAGCTCGCGGATTACTGCGAACGTTTTTCCCTCAAGGATAGCACACCGGTCGACGGGATATGAATTTATACGCAAAACCATCTTCGCATTCACGATAACGAATGGCTTCTCAGACAGGCCGTCCAACATTTTAGCGCGAAATAAATTCTTCGCCGGGTTAAACGGAATTCCGAAAACGCCTCCGCGAGATCTATATTCTCTCTCTCTCCAGTACGCAATATATAAAAGGAGAGTTCGGTCTGAGAGGAAGAAAAATTCGAGCGCGAATCCGTCGGTTTTGAGGCGAGCGTTGTAGAGGCGTGAGGGTGAGGAAGTACCCTTCCCTTGACTCCCATCAAATGCACAGCGCTCGCAACGGAAGGGGCCGACGAGTCGGCGTTATTAACAAAGGGGGATGAGAGAAAGGAAAAAAAGGGAGGCCGTTCAAAATATGAGGGAGTGCTGTGCGTTCAACAAGGCGTGCAACGTATGAGAACGTGTTTGGATGTGAGGAGTGGGATATTGTGATTCAGGAAGGAGAGACAGGTAAGGGAAAGAGAGCGTGCCGCGTGACGCGGGAATAAGTGATAAGATGTCGAAAGAAGCATGCGGAGTGAATGCTAAGGAATGGAGCGGTGGATGGAAAGTTTGGAGAGCGGATTGAAAAAAAGAGCACTCCACGACTATTTGCTTTAGTTTCCGAAACGTTAAAGTGTGTGGTTGGACGTGGAAGCTACGTTAGCTACATGTTCTGAGCTGTAAGTAACAGTAGAGTACCTCTCAACCGGTTGTAGTATTGATGGTACTTTGGAAAGCATTTGTTGGTACTTGAATGAAATGTTGGAAGCAATTTTTATTGAAATAATATCATACCATATAACGGTAAACATATGATGTAAAGGTAATTGATAAATGAAAGCATTTAAATATATCGGCCAATTTTATGAAATGCTATACGAAATACTTTATGAAGTATACTGGTCGCAGTGGAGGAGAGGGGTTAGCATGTGGAACTAGCGTTCCAACCCCAAGGTACCGGGTTTGAGTCCCGGCTAATCGGATTTTTCTGGTTAGGGAATGATCATGTGTGTTCGACCTTTGTTACTGCTTACGCCTCTCCTGTTAAAGAATGGATGTTTGTGAGATCAGCGGAAAATAAATAAATAGCATTGCGGTTTCCTATCATTTTTGCTCGCGCAATGGAAATAGAAGCTTGAAACGTCATGCCACGTACGCAATAAATCTAGAGGAAGAAACTGCAGTCTCTTAACCATAGCAATAGCAGGTGTATCTCTACTGAAAGGCGTCAATTCACTAAATTTAAACAAAAATCAACGCGATGTATACTATATTTAATGAAGTGATTCCGAGTTATTTATTTATTCTTAATGGTTACTCAACAACTAATCTCCTCTGATGGATACATTATTATAAAATGCAAAAGATTTAAAAATATACCGATCATATAAGAACTGATTCTAGCGATTATATTAACCTAAGGATTGACTAAAATATTTGTTATGGATTTGTTTGAATTTAATGATTCAGGAAGAAATTAGGAATATTTTTTTATACTGAAGTTTGTTTTTATTTAAACCTTGGATCAAAAACATCATTTTCGTTTAGAGGTGCTAATTTTTTCTCATGATCATGAATTATTGGCTCGTTATGAAAAATTTCTTCACCCACGATAAAACTTCTTGCTGGTATGTATTCGGGATAGGAAGTTTTGTCTTTCGTGAGTATGCTGGAGAGGTGTAATCCCTTCCAAGCATCAATTCTTTGGGTTTATTACTTCGTTTTTCGTATATTTCATACATGTCTACGGAGAGAGGTATTAGTTTCAGTTCTAGCTTAGGACCAATATCTTCCTCTGCTTTAGGGTAGTGTTAGCCACAATACATATTAAACTTTTTCTTGCAGGATGAGTCTTTGATGATGAGTTCTTATACGATGGTTTTGGCTTCCTATTGACATTGATGCACGATTTTTACATTGAATCTAAATAATACAATATTTTCATGGTTCATAACCTTCGCACTATTGTAACTAATTTCCCTTTAGGCCAGTTTCTCACTCTATCGAAGTCGAGACTTTCGAGAAAAAGAAAAGAGAAGAGGAGTCGAGTCACAAGTTAGTCATGATTATAAGTAATCCATTTTAGGCAGCTACTGCAGTGACTAGTAAAATATTCGATGTAAAAAGGAGATGAGAAACAAAAATAAACAAACTTCGAAGAAAATGAGAACCAAACATTTTTTCCCCTCAAAAACGTTTATTACGGTTGGTGTTTAGGGATGGCAAGGGAGATATTAAAGGACGAAATTGAAATGTGGAGAATGAAAAACATTCAGTGAACGCGGCGGATATAAAAGAATAAATAGTTGAAAGGTGATGCAAATGGCTTGCTGAACGGAGTGTATAGATTATAAATAAACTATATACGTAGTGCTCGAAAGAGGAACTAGAACGTGAGTGAAATGCAGCCTGAGGTAAAGTGCTAAAGAAGCTTCTTTTTAGAAAAAAGGGAATGGAAGCATAAGGGGAGAATAAGGATTGACCCTTTGTGGACGTTTTATTGCCGAGGTCGCCCCATCGATGGACAGCTCCTGACCCTAGTGCAAACGTGATATGTAACAGGTTGGAACAGGAAGAAAAACGAAGTGCTGGGAGTTAAGCAATTCAGCAAGGAATTTAACTTGGAGAGACTACTTTATTTTATATCCTGTTTCTGTAGAAATATGTAGTAAGTATGAAGAAGCAGAGGCACATTTTAGGTGCAACGGATATTTTGTTTCAGTACTAATTAATGGCGATGCATTTTCAGTAAATGTGAAGTGAAAAGGATCGAGAAAATAATTATAATATTATTTATGTATTATTTACTATCAATGATTATTAAACAAAAACGAAAAGAGAATAATTACTTTCTTTCAGAAAAAGTTGATTTTTGTGGTCTTTTCTTAAAATAGCTGAGCACGCGTTGTTATAATGTGAAGTATTTGACTAACTTTTTAGCAACAGTATTTCCATGTAGTTTCTATGTGATATTATAGATACCAGTTATGTATAAGATTAGAGAAAGCTTATTTATTTTATCCAGTGCAATTTTGNGAATGTAGTTTACATTCTCCCCGCACTCCGACTCAAATCGAACAGGGACTCCGCATGCATAGTCACTGAACGACGGCGGCATATTTTGCTCCAATCCCTACGTAGCCATGGCGACAGAGGTGACTCCAGAGGACCCTGGCGGTGGGCACATAAAGACACATAGAGACAGCTGCCGTCCCTTTTGTTTTTCGCTGATGGGATCGCGTTGATTTAATCGGGTTTGCTTTCTCTTTTTCCGACGGCTTCGAATCGGATGTTCGCGCGAGCTCGGCTCCGTGACCAAACTGCTGTGGCAGGCGTAGTCGACTTGTAAGAGCCACGCCCTGAAACGGCGAGTTATGAGGGTTTTACTCGCAATCACTCCGTTCGACGCCGATTCGGGTGGCCTTCACCGTTTGAAAACGTACGTACGTCGGGGAGAAGCATATTTCGACGGGGACGGCGGTTAAGCGATGCGGATCGACGTGTCATTTGCGATGGGAAGGAAGAGAAACAATTTCCTTTACCGGACCCGGGCCTAATTGGAACAGTTCCGGTCATTTATTGGCAGTGTTTATCGCAATGGACATGCTTTTGATTTGGTACGTCGGCTTTAAGTGTTTCGGGGAATCGTCTCTATTCCCTCTTTGGCGTACATACTATCGAAAAGAGTAGTGAGATGGATGCAGGGGCTAGAAAGCACTGTTATGAATGTGAAACCTTTCGTTCTGGACATAGGAGTACATTAGTACCATCTCACGCCTGATCTTGGAATGAGAAATATAACTGAGTAGCAGACAATACAATGCATACGTCTTGATCAGGTGAAATTGGGACCATAACGCCCTATTTTCCATTTAACCCTTGCCAGAATTTATTTATTTATATTCTTCAAGACTACAAATAGGCACCAGGTCAAGTGGTAGTCATTGTGGCGGAGGAAAATAACCTGCCTGGTATTCACCCTAGTCGGGAGGGAAATCCCCCAATACCTCCCGAAGGCAGTTACACCATACAATACAATTACAAAATTTAGAAATTACAAAATATTAAGTTTACAACATTATAATACAAATCACAAAATTTTGTACATAAATGTCACAAACATATAAACATAAGATCGCATTTTTGTAGTTCACAAAGCCCTTTGAATTATGTTAACAAATACATAGCAGTTAGGGGGAAATTTTCGAAAACTACTCCAGGTAAATTGTTCCATTCTCTGTTCCCCGTTTAAGAAATGAATATTTTCTCCCATTTTAATTCGGTTCTCTGAGTCTATTTTTTAATTCTTTCAACGAAGGCTTTCCAGTAACAGTTTTGTATATATTCCCTAACCTTTTTGTTTTATGTCTCGATTCCAATTACTCCCAACCAAGTTCAAGAATGTGAATCAAAGATTATAAAATGGATTCAGACTTTAAACAAGAATTTCAACCTAAATGTATGCATACTTTTGAACAATTACAGTGGTACTAGAAAGGAAATAAGAAAAGAAAGGATGATTTTTGTGGATAACTCCACTCAAAACCTAGTCCATTTACACATTTCCAAGATCATTTAAGGCAATCTTTTTCTAAAAATAAATCTATTTTGCGGGAAGGGGCTGAAAATTTCCTTTGATAAGCTATTCCAGTCAACTGCCGTTCTATGAATAAAGGGATATTTACCAACATCTCTTCTGTGACTCTGTCCTTATTTTATAATCGTGGTCATTTTTTCCAATGAAACAATGCGGCATTAATCTATGTTAGTATATGTTAATTTATGTTAGTATATGATATTACTGACTCAGTTCATTGACTAATCGTAAACTTTTATTGAAACATAGTGACCGTGAAAAGCTATTAAGGTATTATTATGTATTTGTTTGTCATTCTAGCCATGTTTTTATTTTGAGGCTCCAGTAAGGGTATCTGTTTTAAAATCTCTGAGTCATTACTCTCAGTAGGTTTGTGGAGGTTTTTCACACCCCCCTTCTTTGTGGGTGTTTTCCAGCTGTGGATATTTTTTCCTAAGCTTCAACTATGGTTTTTAAACCCACAATTAAATCTCTCCAACTTTTGTCGACAAAAGTTAACTTTTATTATTAATTTATTAATTGTTATTTACATGGCGATGGTTTAAATGGAAGAGGAGACCCCAAAGGTCCAAATTTTCCCAAAATAAAGGCTTTTTATTTATTTATAATCTGAGTACTTTGTTTCCTAACGCATTAATAATAACCTACATGGAGATTTACCTTTCTCTCTGAAAGAAATTTCGAGCGAGTTTTCGTATTATTTTAGAAGATGTACGAGAAAAATATTGTTATTGAGTAAACCATATCGCTCGTTTACCATTCTAAAAAATCAAAAGAAATAAAGGGGGCAGTCAGTGAGGCAAGGTCTTGATTTATCGATATTCACCGGTCGCACCCAATGAGAGAGCCGTCGAAACATTGCACTTTTCTCATTTTCTTGCGTACAATCGAAGTTAAATCAAACTGACAAAAGTTTATAAAAGATAATATATCACGTCAAGGATAGTTTTTAAAGGGTATTTTATCGCACACACCTTTCAAGCTCGCTTTTGAAATATTTATTCGCGGAGGAATCTCGCCGGAGAGAGAGGAAACGCAAACGGAGACATATATCACCCAAAAATTACCATTTTTCTTTTTGTCAAAATTGAGTTGGTCTGTTCGAATGTAGTTTACATTCTCCCCGCACTCCGACTCAAATCGAACAGGGACTCCGCATGCATAGTCACTGAACGACGGCGGCATATTTTGCTCCAATCCCTACGTAGCCATGGCGACAGAGGTGACTCCAGAGGACCCTGGCGGTGGGCACATAAAGACACATAGAGACAGCTGCCGTCCCTTTTGTTTTTCGCTGATGGGATCGCGTTGATTTAATCGGGTTTGCTTTCTCTTTTTCCGACGGCTTCGAATCGGATGTTCGCGCGAGCTCGGCTCCGTGACCAAACTGCTGTGGCAGGCGTAGTCGACTTGTAAGAGCCACGCCCTGAAACGGCGAGTTATGAGGGTTTTACTCGCAATCACTCCGTTCGACGCCGATTCGGGTGGCCTTCACCGTTTGAAAACGTACGTACGTCGGGGAGAAGCATATTTCGACGGGGACGGCGGTTAAGCGATGCGGATCGACGTGTCATTTGCGATGGGAAGGAAGAGAAACAATTTCCTTTACCGGACCCGGGCCTAATTGGAACAGTTCCGGTCATTTATTGGCAGTGTTTATCGCAATGGACATGCTTTTGATTTGGTACGTCGGCTTTAAGTGTTTCGGGGAATCGTCTCTATTCCCTCTTTGGCGTACATACTATCGAAAAGAGTAGTGAGATGGATGCAGGGGCTAGAAAGCACTGTTATGAATGTGAAACCTTTCGTTCTGGACATAGGAGTACATTAGTACCATCTCACGCCTGATCTTGGAATGAGAAATATAACTGAGTAGCAGACAATACAATGCATACGTCTTGATCAGGTGAAATTGGGACCATAACGCCCTATTTTCCATTTAACCCTTGCCAGAATTTATTTATTTATATTCTTCAAGACTACAAATAGGCACCAGGTCAAGTGGTAGTCATTGTGGCGGAGGAAAATAACCTGCCTGGTATTCACCCTAGTCGGGAGGGAAATCCCCCAATACCTCCCGAAGGCAGTTACACCATACAATACAATTACAAAATTTAGAAATTACAAAATATTAAGTTTACAACATTATAATACAAATCACAAAATTTTGTACATAAATGTCACAAACATATAAACATAAGATCGCATTTTTGTAGTTCACAAAGCCCTTTGAATTATGTTAACAAATACATAGCAGTTAGGGGGAAATTTTCGAAAACTACTCCAGGTAAATTGTTCCATTCTCTGTTCCCCGTTTAAGAAATGAATATTTTCTCCCATTTTAATTCGGTTCTCTGAGTCTATTTTTTAATTCTTTCAACGAAGGCTTTCCAGTAACAGTTTTGTATATATTCCCTAACCTTTTTGTTTTATGTCTCGATTCCAATTACTCCCAACCCAGTTCAAGAATGTGAATCAAAGATTATAAAATGGATTCAGACTTTAAACAAGAATTTCAACCTAAATGTATGCATACTTTTGAACAATTACAGTGGTACTAGAAAGGAAATAAGAAAAGAAAGGATGATTTTTGTGGAGAAAAAGTATTTCCTCTGCAGGCAAACATATACAAAGAGAAAATGGGGGTGGCAAGCCTACAGGTCTATGAAATAATTAAAGATTGATAGAGTTTGATAAAGATTGATAGATTGAATACAACATATAGGATAAGGAAATAAAAAAGAGGATAGATAATAAAAATTACAACAGTTATTTAAAGATGCAATATATATCAGATATATTCTTGGTCGTTGAAAGATGAACATAAAGTTCTCAGTTCATTGCAAAGTATTAACATTAGATTCACGGTCAGATACATTTTAAATACCACGTTGAGCCCGAGCTTTAGTAATAACCACGGACGACCACGGAAGTTGATACAAGTAATTAATTCCTTGTGTAAGTAGAAGCTTTTGATTTACATTGCAAATATGTTTGCATAGAAGAATTCCTCGTAGAGGCCGTAATGAAGTCTGAACTTGAGGTCGCAAGTAAAACTCGAGTAAAACACATTTGCAGAAAAATTTCTTATCCCTGAAATCTAGCGTAATTTCATTAAAATTTAAAGGTTTTCCAGAATGTCTTACTTTCCGTTTCATCTCTACAAGAATATTAAAGAAAGCATATCTGGTATGCTCGTTTCTTTCTTGGTGGAGGGAGCAAATATTGAATCTTTTTTTCTGCTCGTGTATATTATTTCACGTGTTTCTTTGCTTTTCATTTACGGCGATAAAAGATACACTTGTGTCTTGCTTCTCCCCTTTACGCAACATTTAATCCTTTTTTCGTCCCATATAACTTGTCTGATTTATCTCCCTCGCCAATCCTCTCCATAACTCCCTCTGTGCTTCACGCTGTCTTTCATTCTATTCGTGCCCTTCGTCCTCTCTCTCTCTTGCTTGTTTATCTTCTTTGTATACCTCGACTTGCTCTTTTACATAAATATTATCCTCTGTTTGTGTTTCTTACCTCTAACTTTAGTTTCGTTGCCTCTTCCCCCTCGTTTCTCAGTTATATCCATTTTTGAGATTTAGCCTCTGTCCCTTTATTTATTTTATACCCGATAATCTTTCAGCGTATTCACTTACCCTTGAAATTTCCCTTTCCACCCTCGTATCTGCTGTTTTATTTTGGCGATTCTTTTGTCATTGCTTTTTACAGCTGTCATTTCCGGATTTTTCATCGAATCGCGTCATTTCGTTCACCATAGTGGCATCGAATTCTTCCACAGTGACGTCCCCACGCCGTCCGCTTTTTGATGTACGTATCCCATTTTAATCGTTTTATTTCCGACAGCCCAATTTCCTTCAAATTTTAACAGATTGTATTCCAATTCCCGTTCCCTTCTCTGTACATAGAATTGGTTTTTTGGTGTCGACAATGAACACCTTTTTTTGGGTTCAGTTCTCCCCGTTTTGATTTGTACGAAAATTTTGTTTTATGATCCTTCATCTTCTCTCGGTTGCTTTTGATAGGAACATCATGATTTCAAGATATGTTAGGCTTTTTTATATTGGTATTTCGTCATTAGATGCTGATAGGTAGACCCTTCATTGGCGAGGTTATGCCAATGTGGGCCTCTCTTCCACTTAACCTCGTATATCATTATAATATGTACAAAATATAGTTATAGTCTAAAAGAAAGAGTGTGAGGTGGGAAATTGTCTTTGTAACTGAAGGTTGATAAAGAAAGAGCACACGTTGCGGGAAAATGTCCCCGCAACCCCGAGAAGGAGGTTGGAAAAAACTTGCGAAAAAACAGTAAATACATATAAAGACAATATANAAATAGATAGATAGACCCTTTACTGGCGAGGTTACGTCTATGTTGGCCCCTCTTTCATTTAACCTCGTATGTCATCATAACATGTACAAAATATAATTATAAACTTGAAGAAAGTTGACTAAGAAAAAACCCACGTTGCAGGAAAAAACCCTCTGAGAAGGGGGTCGAGTGGAAAAAAACAGTAAATACATATAAAGACAATATATATATATTACAATAAATTTAAGGTAACCAAAAATGAGAACAGAAAAATAAAAATCGATCTATAAACTATAAAATACAGAGAATGTAAGATTAAAAGTTACAGTTACGAAATGAAATAACATATCTAAAGATAACAATAATTCGCTAGATTAAAACTAAATCACCATGTATAACACGTTTCCCAACCATTCGTTTTGATTGTTTCACCTTTAACGATTTCCAAATCAAACTTTCTAGTGTATGATGCAGTTGATTTTAATCGTCAGTTTTTATAAAAGCGAAACGCAAAGCAGTTGAAGTGTGATGTTTTCTTCAAATTGCGTTTGCATAAATACGCTTCAATTATTATTCTAAATACAAGTTGACTAGCTTTGGATGTCACTCGAGACTATTGAAATATTTATTCGACGTTATGTTGTATCTTACGAGAGTTAAATGTTGAGGAAACTTTAAACATTTCGTGAACAATATGGTGTATTTTTAAAAGCATTCTGCCCGGCCGCCGGAAGCTTACTCGCCAGTATATCATTATATCGATTTATTATACCTACGTAAACTGAATCGCATTCCGGAGATGGAAAGGTACCGGAAACGAGATACGAACTCGCAGCATTCTGAGGAAAAAGTGTTTATCCACAGCTGCGTATTGGACCCGAACGATATTTCAGCTGTTAGTACACATTTCATCCGTATGTAAGGCATTGCCATTATCAATAGGCGTCGTAAAACGTAATGATTGAATTTATCTCCCAAAACATTTTCACTTAACTTTTCAGTTCGCCTTTTATTTAGTACGCGACTAGGTACAAGGATTAAAGGGGGGATTTAACGCTTAAAATTGAAAGATAAGGCTGATTTCGTAGAAAGATTTGATGCCTTTCATAGCCGAGGAGTACCCGAGGTTGTTTTCAAAATTCGAATGCTATTCTTTGTTTTGCCCATTCTTAAATCTATGAATATGAGAATACCTTTATGTTTGGTTAGAAAGAGAGTCAAAGGATCGCGATGCTCTTAAGAAGTGTATAAGAAAAGTTAACTGTACAGTGAAACCTATGTAATAGTAAGCAGCAGTCGTAGGAGACAAGAAAATATTAATTACCTAAGCTGCTTTTCTGCTTCGGTTTGCTATACATATATAATGCATTTTCTTTGTTTCAGATAAACTTTAAGAAGAGGAAAATTTTTGAGTTCGAAAATCGTAATTGGATACAGTAGATGCATATATTTCATACATTAGATTTTTAAATCGATAAACTTCGAATAATCTGAAACGTTAAAACGTTCACTTAAATTGCCAAAACGTGTGTGGATCTAATAACAGAAAATATTATTAACAGGCTTTATCATCCACTTAAAAAGAGTTTGCGAATTCCGTAATCTGCAATTTTCGTGACGATAATTCCTTCCTTACTTTTTCGTACAACATAATGATATTGATTGTGTCTAGTGGAATTAAGGTGGAAATTCACGCTAAAATATTTCACAAAGAAATATGTATTTACAGTCTAATTACATACAGTCAGGTTATAACTAATCTGCGGACAGTATATACATATTTCCTAGTTAAATTTTTAGTAGAATTGATATATTAGAGTTCACCAATTAAAATTTTCTTTTCTGACCTATTCAGAAGTCTGTTGCACTCTGATGTCAATTAGTCAAAATTAGGAAGACACCTTGTTAAAGGGGGTAAGAGATGACTATAAACAAACTGGTAAAATATTCGTAAAAAGTGTGATGTGCTAATTTCATAGAATTTGGTAATGCGACTCGAAATGAAAACCAAGCCAACTTTAAATAATTTTGTAAACAAACAAATTTCTTTCCGCCTAGATTTGATTATGCCTTCGGGAGGTTTTGGGGGGTTTTCCTCCCGACTAGGGTGAATAACAGGCCGTACCTTTTTTTTCATCTCCGCCCCAAGAACGACTACCACCTGGCCTGGTGCCTATTAGAGTTATATACATTTTTGTGATTTAGCTCTGTCCCTTTATTTATTTTATACCCGATAATCTTTCAGCGTATTCACTTACCCTTGAAATTTCTCTTTCCACCCTCGTATCTGCTGTTTTATTTTGGCGATTCTTTTGTCATTGCTTTTTACAGCTGTCATTTCCGGATTTTTCATCGAATCGCGTCATTTCGTTCACCATAGTGGCATCGAATTCTTCCACAGTGACGTCCCCACGCCGTCCGCTTTTTGATGTACGTATCCCATTTTAATCGTTTTATTTCCGACAGCCCAATTTCCTTCAAATTTTAACAGATTGTATTCCAATTCCCGTTCCCTTCTCTGTACATAGAATTGGTTTTTTGGTGTCGACAATGAACACCTTTTTTTGGGTTCAGTTCTCCCCGTTTTGATTTGTACGAAAATTTTGTTTTATGATCCTTCATCTTCTCTCGGTTGCTTTTGATAGGAACATCATGATTTCAAGATATGTTAGGCTTTTTTATATTGGTATTTCGTCATTAGATGCTGATAGGTAGACCCTTCATTGGCGAGGTTATGCCAATGTGGGCCTCTCTTCCACTTAACCTCGTATATCATTATAATATGTACAAAATATAGTTATAGTCTAAAAGAAAGAGTGTGAGGTGGGAAATTGTCTTTGTAACTGAAGGTTGATAAAGAAAGAGCACACGTTGCGGGAAAATGTCCCCGCAACCCCGAGAAGGAGGTTGGAAAAAACTTGCGAAAAAACAGTAAATACATATAAAGACAATATATATATATTACAATAAATTTAAGGTAACCAAAAATGAGAACAGAAAAATAAAAATCGATCTATAAACTATAAAATACAGAGAATGTAAGTTTAAAAGTTACAGTTACAATATGAAATTACATATCTAAAGTTAACATTGTTTCGCTAAACTAATTGAAATAACATGATCAATTCTAAAAAATTAGATTATCTTATTGCTAATGGTTATTATTTCAGCCAGAGGCACTCGTTGAATGGGCAATATTCATATCGGATCGACAAGGAAGAGGATTGAAAATAAACCTTCATTTGCTCCGTAAATTTAGAGGGAGCANTAAAGATAACAATAATTCGCTAGATTAAAACTAAATCACCATGTATAACACGTTTCCCAACCATTCGTTTTGATTGTTTCACTTTTAACGATTTCCAAATCAAACTTTCTAGTGTATGATGCAGTTGATTTTAATCGTCAGTTTTTATAAAAGCGAAACGCAAAGCAGTTGAAGTGTGATGTTTTCTTCAAATTGCGTTTGCATAAATACGCTTCAATTATTATTCTAAATACAAGTTGACTAGCTTTGGATGTCACTCGAGACTATTGAAATATTTATTCGACGTTATGTTGTATCTTACGAGAGTTAAATGTTGAGGAAACTTTAAACATTTCGTGAATAATATGGTGTATTTTTAAAAGCATTCTGCCCGGCCGCCGGAAGCTTACTCGCCAGTATATCATTATATCGATTTATTATACCTACGTAAACTGAATCGCATTCCGGAGATGGAAAGGTACCGGAAACGAGATACGAACTCGCAGCATTCTGAGGAAAAAGTGTTTATCCACAGCTGCGTATTGGACCCGAACGATATTTCAGCTGTTAGTACACATTTCATCCGTATGTAAGGCATTGCCATTATCAATAGGCGTCGTAAAACGTAATGATTGAATTTATCTCCCAAAACATTTTCACTTAACTTTTCAGTTCGCCTTTTATTTAGTACGCGACTAGGTACAAGGATTAAAGGGGGGATTTAACGCTTAAAATTGAAAGATAAGGCTGATTTCGTAGAAAGATTTGATGCCTTTCATAGCCGAGGAGTACCCGAGGTTGTTTTCAAAATTCGAATGCTATTCTTTGTTTTGCCCATTCTTAAATCTATGAATATGAGAATACCTTTATGTTTGGTTAGAAAGAGAGTCAAAGGATCGCGATGCTCTTAAGAAGTGTATAAGAAAAGTTAACTGTACAGTGAAACCTATGTAATAGTAAGCAGCAGTCGTAGGAGACAAGAAAATATTAATTACCTAAGCTGCTTTTCTGCTTCGGTTTGCTATACATATATAATGCATTTTCTTTGTTTCAGATAAACTTTAAGAAGAGGAAAATTTTTGAGTTCGAAAATCGTAATTGGATACAGTAGATGCATATATTTCATACATTAGATTTTTAAATCGATAAACTTCGAATAATCTGAAACGTTAAAACGTTCACTTAAATTGCCAAAACGTGTGTGGATCTAATAACAGAAAATATTATTAACAGGCTTTATCATCCACTTAAAAAGAGTTTGCGAATTCCGTAATCTGCAATTTTCGTGACGATAATTCCTTCCTTACTTTTTCGTACAACATAATGATATTGATTGTGTCTAGTGGAATTAAGGTGGAAATTCACGCTAAAATATTTCACAAAGAAATATGTATTTACAGTCTAATTACATACAGTCAGGTTATAACTAATCTGCGGACAGTATATACATATTTCCTAGTTAAATTTTTAGTAGAATTGATATATTAGAGTTCACCAATTAAAATTTTCTTTTCTGACCTATTCAGAAGTCTGTTGCACTCTGATGTCAATTAGTCAAAATTAGGAAGACACCTTGTTAAAGGGGGTAAGAGATGACTATAAACAAACTGGTAAAATATTCGTAAAAAGTGTGATGTGCTAATTTCATAGAATTTGGTAATGCGACTCGAAATGAAAACCAAGCCAACTTTAAATAATTTTGTAAACAAACAAATTTCTTTCCGCCTAGATTTGATTATGCCTTCGGGAGGTTTTGGGGGGTTTTCCTCCCGACTAGGGTGAATAACAGGCCGTACCTTTTTTTTCATCTCCGCCCCAAGAACGACTACCACCTGGCCTGGTGCCTATTAGTAGTCTGAAGGAATTATGAATAATTAAATAAATTATATTAATTTGCTCATGGCGTTGAAGAAACAGTACTCTCCGTCCGCGTTCCATTCTTCTTTTCACGGGATAATACTGCAATTATTACTGTTATCAACACTCCTAACTTTGCTTTAAGCACCTTAGTCAAGCTGTCTTACATTACTCATCATCTTTCGTTCGTTAAAGTTTACTATTGTTATAAACATTTTACCGTAATAAGATTGTGTACTAGAAATGTGGAAACCCTCATACTCGGCATCAATTGGAGAACTTAATTTCATTTCAATGTAGTTGACATAACTATATATGGAGACAAAGCAGATATAAGGAAATACGCTAAGAGGAAAATAAACATGCTTTAGTTTCGGTTGAACAGTTTTATGAGAGAATTTCTCACCACCGTTTTTCTCTCTCTATTTCACAGAATTTAATGACAATTGAGTAGCAAACATTGTCACATTCATTGCATCCGTTTTTGTAAAATTCATTAATTTATTGAAACAATATAGAAAGCTTCCACAAAACAATTCTCTAAATTGCAGCATGCCATGTTCCGATTTATCTTTCATCTCCGAAATGAGTATTCCATTATTAATAGCGTCAATTCTAAAACAAAAATATCCCTATATGAATTCATTTTCGTATGCAATGGAGTGATTATTGAAATTTAATCAATCGTAAATTATGTTCAGTTCCGAGGATAACAATTCATGCAGGTATGTTAATCTGGTCAATCGGTTTCGAAACTTTCACATTTACTGAGATAGGTGGATGAGTCAGAAGCGCCCAATCTCTTGTTTCAGTGATATTTTGATTTTTGACTATTTCAATAATTAGAATAGAATAGATTAGAAGTGTTTATCGTTACATAACACTTGCAACATTAACAGTTCAAAGGAAGGAAGTGTTTTCAGGTTGGAATCTCGTCAGCTATGCGCTAATCATTTTTTAAAAAATCTTTTTATATTTAGAAAATTTTTTTTTTAATTTTTACAAAATTTACATCATATTACATATTTAAATTCGCATTTTCAAAGAATTCTCTTACAGAATAACATTTTTATCAAACACTTTTTAATTTTTCTTAAGAATACTACATGGTTTGTTTTTGTCTCATAACAACAGTTAGTCTATATAATAATTATGCCTCAACAGAAAGGAATCGGCTTTAATAATTTTATTTATCCATAGGTATGATCGGTTATCATAATGCAATTCAGAATTTACGTACCTAGATATTGCATTGAAATGTAAATGTAGTGTTTGGTGATAGAATTATATTGCAATGACAATATAATGATTCTATGATTATAATGACTTTGGCATATTTCTGTAAATTGTCGTAATTCAAGAAAAATCACATTAAATATAAATTTGCTTCATAAGGCAATGCGAAGAGTATTAAACTTTTTTATTAACAAATTCCTATATAGAACTGTATGTTTTCTCAATTCAGTAAATGTTTAGCTTATTTTAAGCTGAATTCTTTTAGTGTTTGTGAGTAAGTAACTTGCAATAAGTTATTAATAACTTGCCCTAATAGGTTCATCCAGTTACGAGTAATTTCAGTCTTTGGTAAGAGGTACTAAATCTCTACATTTCTTTGGTTAAATGATCACGACGATCCATTTGACTAAAATATTTGTCAGAATGGACGATGAGGTTATAAGCACGTACATTAGTCAATGGAATGATTAATATTTCCCATTTCTTACAAAGACTTACAAGATTCCTTAGGTCCGTAACCACCATTCCAATTGGTCTCTTTTATTCCACCAAGATATAAATCTAAACTTCGGGATTGGGAAAATGTTAAGTGTTTTATTCATTGACATTCGAGACAAATAAAGGTCATTGATATCATTAATGTATTTAAATGTTACTTTTTTCGTAGTAGTCTATAAATCTTCAATTTCATTGACATGAACTAGAACTGGTTTTGCATTGAAGTTATACAGCATGTATTGCTAGGTTACTGCGTTCCTTTCTTTTGTGAATGTCTGTTTTCTCAATTTTCTCAAAAATTTAACCCTTTTCCCACGAGAGTTTGAGTTTCTCTCTCAGGATTCTTCTTCTTTGCTTGGAATTCTCTCTCCCGCTGTTTTATTGCCGAGAAACTTTACAGCCGACTTTTCCTCGGAACGCAAATTCTGCACCAGCCGCTCTCGAACGTTCGAATTGTAATGAGAGGTTGAGAAAAATTGAGAGGGGGGAAGGAAACTTATTTTTCGTAAATCGTGGCATGCTGAATGGAAGAAAGTCGAATTACCGTTGGGGACTCAAGTCCTCAAACAGAAGTGAACGTAAGAACAAGTCATGCATCTGATATTCAAGAACTGTGAATAACTTTATTTGATATAAAATTTCAATATAAAGGAATGGAAAACTCACTCCATAAAACCGATTGAAAAGAACTTCATGTTTTTAGTCTTTTGTAAGGCACAGGATGTTTTTCGACGGTTTAGAACCCGCAAAATCATTTTGCCCTCTACGAGATTTTGACGACTACAGAAGCAGGGGATAGAAATCGTTTTTAAATTTCCAGTTTTCCATTTGTTTTAAACTTATTTTTCATATTTTGAGAGTTTTTTATCCAATCGAAACGTAAAAATAATTTGGGCTATCTATCTATCTTTTGAAGTTTAATGTTTAATAAATATTTGCATATTGACTCTTTTACTCGTAGGAACGTAGGTTACCTTCTCTTTCATAAAGGATTTACACGGGAGATTAATCCACGAACAAAAAAATGAGTGCGGATATACATCATGAAAGGTCTCCATTAAAGATCAAGGGAGATGTGCATTGAAAAGTACCTGAAGTTGATTAAAACACGGAGTTACTGTAAACATAAACGTAAGAAAATTGTACGTAGCATCATACAATTCTTCTCGACGTTGATCATATGACAAACACATTGCTATCTATTTTTTTAATGGAACGTTATCGTTGAATTTTGCTGGTTTGTAATACAAAACCGACCCGTCTTATATTTTATATGTAACATTAACTTCTTGTGATGTATATTTGATACTAAGATAAACATATTCTACATTCTAAAAATTTTACCAACATTTTATTTTCAATATGCTTTGGATATGCGTGTTTCATGGCTCAACAAATTTCATTCGGTATGCCATTTGCCTCTCCCCTATGTTATGAATAAATCTTCCTTATCAGTAGTTTTAGTATCATACGCATCGATTACTGAAAATTAAGGCGTTAGTATGTGATTTAAAGATACAAAAATTTTTTATTAAATACTGAATTTTATATGGGACGACTACAGAAATATTTTGGCTGATTTAACGCTTGTTGGCATATTTAGAAAATGTAAGCCATTACTGATGAGAAATTCAGTGCCTGTCATTGCATGCATAATTTTAGTAACTTCTGAAAGCTAAATAGCTATATTGATAGTTACGGCAATATTTCAGTCTTTGAAAATAAAAAATTTCGCAGATTTTCTTCTCCATATATAATTTCAAAAATTTCGCGCTGATAATGTTCGGTAACGTGTATGGATTTATCAGTGTGCGGTGAACTCTTCATGTAGGAGGATTGAAAATTTAAAGAAGCAGCAAACGAAAATATTCTATTTTTGTTCTGTTTACCAGCCAACGAGATTCGAATGGATTCATCAACTTGCTCGAACCGTGCGGGATTTATTGTTTGATTTTTTTAGCGAAATGATTTATTGACAGACATTTATTTTTTGTTTTCAGAGTTCAAGCGATTGATTCAGGCTAAAAGCAAGATATGGATTATTTAACCCTTTGATTTCTCTGCGAAGTTATACAATTTCTTCGAAATATGTTCAAAACCTTAGCGCCCTTGCGTAAACTCTTCTATGATTCCATTTCATTTATTCTCATAAATAAAGTGGAAGCACTTTTCAAAATAGGACTTTGTATATCTCTGCGTGGTTCGAATTTACACTAAAATGGTGAATTAAGATATCGAGTTGAAGGTCTTTTCAGGCAAGAAAAATCGTATAACGTACTTTAAAATAATCTCAATTAAACCCTCCAACGAATTTACCAGTGCAGCACGTATTGAAGCTACTAAATGTTATCGGCGTTTCACTAATTTTTCATACTTTGGGTAAATCCGAAACATAACTTACCGATCATCTCTTTAATATTCCGTGTTTAAAAATTTCCCATAAATTTCTCTATGTCATTAACATTTTCTGGAGATACTAATCGATGAACAACTAAATTATGAATACTGATATAACTGAAATGGGAGCCTTCCATTTGAATTAATTATCATAAGAAAATAGTAATTTGTCCTTTTAAAATACTAATTGAATAAAGATAGAACCTGTCAAAAATAAAGAAAGTTACGTATGAATGAATGGCCAAGAGATTTTCTGAGAATCGCGTAGAAACCCATAATTGAGTTTCTTTGCGCCTCTCTGTCCGTCTTTTTCCTTCCTAATGATATTTGAAAACGTTCAGATTCCTCTCGAGTCCAAAGTGTGAGTCAGATTAGATTTTGAGTCTCGTAAGAAAAACTCATTCGAATCCAGGAGGCAATGATAAATCTCTCACTTGTTCTCTTGTTAACCTCGTTATCCAAGTACCGTGCAGGGTTGACATTTTTAAAGCAACGGTTTCATCCAAATTAACTTATTGTTATTTATATAAATCGGGATCATTTTGATTACATTTATTACGTAAAATAATGAAAGATGTTATTAAAAAAGTTGCAAAAATGTAACTGTGAAAGTTATTTCGTGTACGCTTCTAGTATTCGCAACGTTGATGCGAAATGTCGCGCATGATAAGAGCTGTTTGCGTATAGCGAGCTATTGAAGCGTACAGTTTATTTATTAGGAACAAGTTCGTGATCTAATCTTACGAGTTACATTATACTGAATGAGTATTGCATGCCTGCGCTACAAGTTTACAAAATTTCAAATTTTAAAACTGTATTAAACAGATTGAATGACATTGCTAACGATGTAAATACAGGAATCCCGTCTTCAATTTTCGAACAAATAACTCCTATATAATGATTTATAACTTATTAATTAACTTATTAAAAGCTACTTCTCTTAAAGAAAACAGTCGATGAGATCGGAATATCTTCACAAAAACCTTATCGAGGACTTTCTTTACCGAAAACCTAAATGGCTTAAGTGTTACATTAATTTCAACACCTATATGAATTAATGAGACATAAATTGTAAAAGAATTAATCAAATTTCAGCAGAATATATTAAACATAAACTTTTAATTGCTTTTGTATGCTATTTTGCTAGACCATCGATGTTACTCAATTCTTACTTCCCCTGAAATGGAATTATTTTAGAAAATCGTAAACACCTGTGCATGATAAATTATAGGAAGCACGTAAATTCCTGATTTTCGTCTCTTTTTTGTTTGCTTGATTCTCTTCTATTGCTTTACGGAGAAGCAGTATATTTAATCCGAGCGCATTAGAAGATTATTTTTCTCTTCGGATTCCAATGAGCTTTGTGGGTACGCATCACTTGTTTAATGTCTCGACACTGTAAGTGACTTAGACCTTTGCTTCAAAAGCAATTCTAACAACATCTAGAACGATTCTTTTGTTCATTTGAAGTAAAGGCCGAAATACCGCGGAAGCCTTAGGGAAAAGTATCTCCGTATTACTCCATCCAAACATCATATATATTTATCAGTTTGGTTGGGTTTTGCTTTGGGGCTGCGTTTATATTCAAGAGAGGGACAGAGAGCCTTTGTATTTCTCAACGAAGCCCTTTCGCCGTCCTTCATCCACTTCCAATTTCTGCGCTCTTATATCCCAAAATTCCCTCCACCAGTTCCAAACCAACGTTCGTTACAAATCCCATTTCTGTGTCTTTTTCAGTCCCTTCTCTCCACATCCTCTTTCCTTTTCTTCCTCTCTCTCATTTCTTTCCCTTCTGGTTTCTCTCTCTCTCTTTGTTCCTTTCCGTCTTCCTTTAAAAGGGCCCTCCGAGATACATTCGTGGTCTTCTCACAGCCCATTTCCGACCCCTTTGCTCCAACTTGCATCCCAATCCTCTGATCTCCTCGAATGCTTCGCTATGTTATCTGCTACTGTTCTCTTTGCACCACTCTCTCTGTCCCTCCTTCGTCCCGCTCTTCTAATTCCGAATTTTCTCCTCTCCTCCTTAAACGAATTGGTTTTCTCTCGTGTCTCTCTCTCTCTCTCTCTCTCTCTCTCTCTCTCTCTCTCTCTCTCTCTCTCTCTCTCGCGTTCCTATCTTTGTCCCTCACTCACCCCATCTCTCGGAAGGGCCGAGAAGCTACCTGGCTGCATGTGCTTCCGTCGGGCCGTCTTTGCCCAATTTTGCGCCATATGCAAATCCAAATAAGGTGTCCCTATGCAAGAGCGGTTTCAGAAAATGGGAGGTAATGGAGTAACGAAGTCGGGGCTATGTGTCAAAAAGGCGAAAGGTTATTCGGGAAAAAGTTTCTGAAGTGAAAAATCGCCAATGTTTCGCTATGCATGGGAAACCAATTGACTTTGCCCGTTATCGCGACCTCAAGCATCAAATCCGGAGCCAAACAGGCGATTTGACTAAGTTTTCCATCGGAGAATTTCGGCCCAAATCCTGAGAAAATTCGGTTTCCAAGAAACCTAGCCCTTATGAATAAAGTCAGCGTAATGGAATTGCTTCCTTTTAAAAGAGTCACGGACGTCGGATTCCCATGAAATAGCTGGTCTTATTATTGTTAGACGTGCACGCTACATTCATATCCTTTCTAGTATGCGGCCAAGTAATTTTTAATTCTTTAGTAAGATTTTTAATTCTTTATGTTTTAGTATTTTTCATTGATCATAATATTACATTTTCGATTCAAAAACGTTTTGCGCAAAAGATGACGGTAGGGATATTCCTGAAATTAAGATGATAATAAGTGTAAAAAAATGCTAAAATTTCCTTTCTTTCGATTTAAGCTTGTAAAAGAATATTGCACTATCGATCATCAATTACAGAATGCCCTTGTTGAAGATACATTTATCGAGAAAATTCGTCATTAGGACGTTAACTTTTGCTGGCAAGCAGCATTTTGACGGTCGAGTTTCCCTTTATTAATCAGAACCAACTGAGTTCTTTATGTCACATGGCTTCTGGACACCATAATACCTCCTCAGGAGGTGAAGTGGGAACCAGAAACGACAAAGACAACACATAGCATGGCGAGTTCTTTATGTCAATAAACGAAAATTACGTAAATAATTTCTAACTACAATAGATGCTTCAATTAATGCGAAAAGTTTAATTAACCTATTTGTATCAGATGGAATATATTGTCTCTTGGAACACGTTACTACGTTTTCACAAACTTTTCTCTGTTTTGATTGTGTGATTACTTGAAAACCTTTGAATAACCTTTAAATTTTAGAGGTATAAAATAACCTTTGAATTGTAGAGGAATGCAACAAGAAGTTTGAAATTCTTTTTTTAAAGGTTTGCGAAACTGGACGTAAGACGGCAGTTTCCTAGTCATTCTCAAGAATTTTTAAGTTTAAAAATAGAATTATCGAATATCAATTTTTATCTCGGATAGAATCACTTTTTAAACGGCAAATTCAAAATTTTGAACTTGCCTTTGTTTTACGTCTGCTTACCTTAGCTTCGAATGGATGAGCCGAGAGAACTCAAAGCTGTTTGATTTCATCTTCTAAATTTTTTTATTAAGAATGAAATTCACAGAGACTGTGTTAAATTAGTGTTAAATGCTCAGCCATTGTGTACATAAATTATATAACTGTTTCTCGCTGTGTGGTAATTGTCGTTATAAGGTAGTCATAACGTTTTGTTTAATTTAAAGTCATGTAAAATACATGTTTATCTGCATACGTACGTATTCATTGGTTGGATATCAGCCTCCAATTCTTTTCTAATTCATTCTAGTCTCATAATCAATCTCGAATTCTTGAAAAGAAATTCTGTAACTCTTTTCCTCGTAATACCTGACATTTACTTCTGCATTTTGATGAAATTTTGTAGTGTTCTTTTAAGAGTTTCCAAGTGATAACTCCCTACCATTCATCAAGCCTTCCTTAATTCTCGGAACTTTTACGGCTTCACTCTCCCTTAAATCCTTTGTCATACATAATTTTTTCTAATCCTTTCTCAAATTACAATGTCTTTATCCGGTCTACTTTCACTTTTCCACAATTTTCTCTTGGGAGCCTCCTTCGTCGTCTTCTTCGTCCTGGACCGCGAAAACTTTTCTAGTCCTCGTTCCTTTAATTTATCAAGAGAAGAAACATTGTATTTATATATAATAAACAGGAATAATAGGACGGTTTCTTTCCTACTGCATTTAAAGACAGATTTCGCGGGGCAGCTCATAAAGGAAAAGTTAAAGATAAACAGGAAAGGCTGCATTCGATAAATTAATGTTGATATATCGGAATACTTGATAAAATGTTCCTTGTACTTCCTCGCTGTTAATTTCTGCGCCACTTCTTAATACTATAGAATCACGAAATGAAAAGGACAGGCGCATTTAATTTAAAACACCAGTTTCGGTAATTCGGCCATCATCACGTCTGATGAAGAATTACCTTTTTATAATTTCTAGATGAAGGACTCTAACATCAAGGTCTCATCAGTAAAATTTAATTTCGTTGAAATAATTAAAATATGAATTAAGTGAGATTAAATCGTGATTGAATACGTGACTCTTAAAATTAGTGACGTTTAAATGTCAACTTTTACTGTTAGGAATAAAAATTACAAAACGTAAAAACACAAATTTTCCATCGCTGATTCAAAAAGAAAGCAATTTTTTAATTCACGTCTTGGCAAGATCATTAATCCCATCTTTTACGGATTCGGCTGGTTATTATGGTGATGATGATTATCGAAGGTGACGAATTGAGATTTTGGGAAAAATTTTCACGACCGGTTCAATTTCTGGCGTAAATCCATACCGGGGAAATTTGATTGCGAGGGGATCGAATCCGGGTCTGCAACCTCCACCACGTTGGTGGACGTGCTACCAACTACGCTAATAGGGAAACAAAATTAATAATTATCACACGTAGAAAGATAAAAATAAAGTTACCTCATTATGAACACGGACGAAAAGTAGGTTTCCCTTTTTCTTTCTAACCTGATGGAAATAGGAGCACGTCGAATTCAGAAAATAAATCACTAAGGGAGAAAGCGTTAAGGTTGTTCGGAGGTGTAAAATCCTATTACAGATCCGAATGGAGGAATTGCCGCTGCCGCGGAAGGGAAAATGAAGGTTATACTTTGCAATGCGCGCCCAATTCGACGTTGGTCACGAAAAACCCTAACGTATCTGTTTTGCATATCCATATTCTCGAACGCTATTTCACTTTCCACCTTTTTTCTTTTATCCTTCGTGGCGGAGACCTCCTCCCTTAACCTCTTTTCCTTCCCCTCCGTCCTCTCCCGCTGGCTGCTTTGGCAGGGCTCCCAGCGTTCCCATGACGACAAGAGTTTTCCCGGGTCTTCCCACCCCATCCCTGCCCTCCCCTCATCCTTCGTCACTCAACTCTTCCCTCTTCCTCACGCATCTCTCTCCCGTTCTGCTTCCCTAACCACTGCCACGCCCAGCTATCTCCCCGCGATCTCTCGCCTTTTTCAACCAGCATCCTCCTTTTCTCTCTTTCCACGAATGCTTACGCACGAAAGTACCACCGAACCCCTCCCGATGGCTTTCTCCCTGCGTTTTGTCACATGTACACCCATGCCGTCGAATATATCAAATTTCTTACTCTCCTCTTTTTTGCTCCGATCGTGACGGTGCCCCTTTCGATCATGTCCGTTTCCTTCCACACCAGGAGGGTTCTTCCGCGCCTCGTGCCCGTCTAGCTTCTATTTTTCACTCCTAATTTCGTTCGAATTCCGGCCGTTATATCTTCCTGTCGCATGGCTCATGTGTCGTCTGGCATGCCTTGCCTCGGTGGGTACCCTAGTAATGTTGTCTTCGCTGCAAGTTTTATTTTTCTGGAGATATAGTCATCCCCTCTTTCTGTCGAATGGAGAAAGTTTCTCTTGTACGCGAGGTGGCTATTTGTCTATTGCGCCGTCCTTTGAGGTGTGGGGTGTTTTCTTTCGATTTTTATGCAAATTTAATGCTAGGAGAACTTCCAGTGAGGAATTGATACTGGTACTTTTAGGGAATTGATATTTCTATTATCTACATGATGATCATTTTAAAACTATTTGAATTATTATCGCAGAATCATGATTATTAAAATATCATTATTATTGAACCTATATCACTAAAATGTCAGTAGATTATTATTATTACGTAATATGAAAATTAATTACTTAGAATTAATTTGTCAATTCAAAGCTGGTTTATGCGGGTAAAAATTTATAACAAAAGTTTTATTTACATGCAATCAGTAACACACGACACATTGATTTCATAAAATTCTATTTTTGACGATATTAACATTTTCAGTTGTCAAAATCAGAAGTTCAAAAGGTCAAAATCATGTTCTTAATGGTAAAAGAATCGCATGTAAAAATCGCGCGCTCACAGGGCAACCGCGACAAAAAATAGAAGGCCCACATTTTTTCTTCAAGGTATGAGGATTTTATGGTACTCCTAAGTGAAAAAAATTTCATTGTTTGGACTTAAATGTTTTATTATCCGGTTTTGCCATCAAACAAAAAAAAAACTGAGATGGAAGCGTAGAAAAAGTAAATGAGTTAGAATTTCACTCAAAAATTTCCGAGGAAGATTCATGCTCGTTCCAGGACCAGAGAAGAGATTTTCAGTGAATGAGGAGAGAATTACAGGGGGCTTATCGGTGCTTAACGGGCGAACGGCATGCAAAACTCAGAGCACGAATAATGCATCAAATACCGCAGCGTTTCAACGTTCGACAATACCTTAACCGCCCTCTTTTGCATCACGTCTAGATCCCGCGATTTGAGAAACGCGTGAGGATCACAGGATTAGTGCGAGATTAACGCAGGAATAATTTACCAATGCTTCGGACCGTGTGTGAGCTCACGCCTCCTTTTTCTGCCTCTTTTGCGCTCCTTTTCTCTCACTTTCTGTCCTCGCTCACGTTGGGCCGATTCGGATAAAATTTTCCCGACGCGAAATATTTAATGCTTAGGTTTGCATGCAGCTTTCCCTTCGTCGTAAAAAGCCATTCATGTATTTTTCCGTGGTCCTCAAAGGAGCCAAGAATCCCATTATCGTGTGTTTTAAACCGGACGGTGCATTCATAATTTCTCGAGTTTCTGTCTTAAATCTAAAATGCGTCCTGATTTATCTCTGGTAAAAAAGATACAAGGCAGTTGGAATAGCATTAAGTATTTAGCGAGATTCGCCTCTCTTGCTTAAATCTCGCATTTCTAGTTTTCTCAGCGATGGGAAAGGATGGTGGTAGGTTCAGATGTGTTATTCTCCCGTATTATAAGTAATAAACCGATTAAAATTCGTGTTCTTTTATACGTTTGTGCATATTTGTGAATTTCAATGAAAAATTGTAAAATCTTCAAAGATATGTATTTTTAGATATGTTGAATCTTTGTTAAATTGAAAAAAAAATAATAATANCGGTATTGACTAATAATAATAATAAAGTAGGATAATGTTGTAATGTAATCATAATCTTTAAACAAGCAGCAGCAGACAAGATAGTAACGTATTATTATTTCCCAGTGCTTGCATAAATCATTAGGTTTTATTTTACGCATTCTTTTCATGGTATATGGTACATTTGGCTCTCTGTCTCATTTGAAAAGTAATATTTAGATTGCTTTGCCATTTGGAGTATTCTGTTCAACTTAACAGAATATTGATTCTACGAAAGACGAATTAACGTATTGCCGGTATTCTGTCCCCAGTCCGAAATATTTTAAAATCCGTAATAATGTATTAGTTGACATAAGAGAACTGTGTTGTTTAATACCTTTGGATCGTATGAAAACTGCTGTAACAGTATTACCAATATGGAAGATAAAAGAAAGGCATTTAACTCAAAACCTTAGAAAATGAGACAAATAACACCAAAGGAATTGTTTTTTCAGTTTCATCCAAAAGGATGTCTCTTCTTCATCCCAAAAGGATTCAGTGCTTGATCGATCAACCTCTTTTAATAATTCTAAGTTTGCATTCTTTGCTGCTTGTGTTTTTATTCGTGTATTTCAAACATGTAGTCTCGTTTCTGATAGTCAATCTTTTTAAAATCCACCGCATCATGTTTCCCAAAATCTGGAAAATTTGCAATTGGTACCGGCAATTCGGATTGAGGATCCTGAATCTGCAACTGCTAGGAGCAGAATGACTGTATGAAATAATTGACTGAAACTACTGCTATCATTTTTAACATTGATTTATGCCCTCTCTGTGTAGCTCCGAAGAGCTCATATATCAGGAAAAGACAAATCTCTCGAATTGATAACGCCACCAATCGGAAATAAATACATGATAAATGTAGTTATTCTTAAGGTGAGTGATAAGTCAATGTCAGTTGCTGAACCGCTCTTAGAATCTTTATTGATAGTTATTAAATCATTATTATTATTCTCTTACGACGAGGTTAGGCCAAAAGGCCTCTCTTCCGACCTCTGGAGGTATTACGTGATAAAAATATTACTCTGATAACCAATAACAATTGACTATAATTAATATAAATCTAGAAAAAAGAATCAATACATCTGAACAGTCCGGTGAACACAGGTAAATGGAAATCGGTGCTAGCAGTAGATAGAAATTAATAGGCAGAAAAGTTAATGAGTAAAACTAATACATTATCATCATTAGAAATAGGTAATACATAAAAATAATTCTCAGTTATTTTAGACATTCAAAACTGTCTTCTGTTCTAAATTAGACCAGCCCAACGAATTTATTTACCTATTTGATGCTCTTTTATAACTGTTATTGTGGTGTTTCCAGTGACGAATAAATCCTCTTTTAGGTAAAATACCAGAAAGGAGATTTTGGAAAGTTTTATTGGACAATGCTGGTGTAATGGTTTGATCGCGTGTATAATATTTCGATAGTCACGTACGAGAGGGAAATGTGTAACGAGTTAGTGAGAGGGCCCATTAAAAACGAAGGCGTAAGTACATTCAGAATTGCGGACGTTTAGTCTCATCTATCAGATCAGATAGGCTCAATGGAGTGTTACGTAAGCCCATCTTAGATTATAGAGCCACGAGAAACTTTCTAATGCTCAACTTTGCGATAGCACTTACTCGTTTGGGGAGATCATCAGGAACGATAGGACAAGAATTTCGAATCAGATAGCGATCAACTTTTATGACAAACGCTTATGACTAGAGTCCGAAACGTAACGATCCTTATCTCCATATATGCGGATCGTCATTTCTCCTTTATTCCTCGTTACTTTTACTGAAGTATTACGCCTACTGCTTCAAGCCGTTTTAGCTGAATGACTATCAAGCCTTGAAAGGCATGGAAGAGCCGGAGACCGCCTTATACGAGAGTGAACTAACACCAGAAAAGATATTTTACTTTTATCGATGTACTTGTTTCCAAGTAATTAGAATAAAGACATTCATTTCTCGAAATTAACCTAACTTATAGTAAGGAAATAAGTCCGATATTCAATTATTCATCAGCCATTTAATATATATTTCTACATTTGTATCGATGCTCACGTGTGGCTTTATTTATTCTCATAATACATATATTTTTCTATTTACAATTTATCTTTTTCCATGAATTTCTTTTTAAGGGAGAGATAGATTAAACCAGGCTTGCTTCTAGTAAGTAGTATCCAAACTACCTCCAAATATCTGGTATGAATGGGGAATTAAATGGTCTCATAACTGACTTTAATTAATGTTTTAGGCCTGAGATAATTAAAAAGAATATTAATCATAGGTATTTTCCGTATGCCACATAAATTTTGTTATTTATTAGCAATCGGAAGAAATGCGAGCTCGCATATAGAAAAAGATTTAGCTGAGAGCTGTAATTGAATGGAGAGTGATAATTGAGTTTCCGGATTTGCTTACTTATTCTGAAATCATTAACAGGCATGTTGCTGGCTTGGTTCGGAAAACTTCCTCTAATATAACACTTCGTCCAAAAGCGGTGAACGTACTGGCTTATTCCAGAAAACTCTTCTTAAATCGAGCAATTCCTAAAGTAAACAAGTTTTTGCACCTTCTTGGGCTTAGTTAATTACTTCGTCCGTGTTTGGATTTTAGTTTAATGGAAAAACTTCATAAAAGATGAGTTTTCTGTTGGATACTTTGCGGGACCTACAAGAATTCTCTTTCTATCTTTCATATTGTTACTTTTCATTTCTTAATCCGTCGTTGGTGATTAAATTAGTATTGACTAGCTGTTAGAGGTTATAGATTCGTTTGAATTCCGTCAAATTGAAACTTTGTTCATGTATGGTAAATAGAATAAAATATTTATATCTACAGGACCATTAAGGAATAATTATCTCTCCTAATTTTAAGAATGAGTCANTCCACAAAAGCATTCTTTCTTTCCTTCTTTTCTGTTCTTTCGTTCCTTTTCTCTTACTTCTCTTACTTTATGACAAGGGTTAAATGGAAGATGGGACTCTTTAGTCCCAATTTCGCCCAATAAAGACGTTTTATTATTATTATTATAAGACCCGGTATCATGATGTGTACTAAAATATGTCATTAGCTTACGTACACTTTAGGACCCGGTATAATAATGGTTCGTTAGATTTCAAGTGAATAGCTAATCTCCTAATTTCTAACAAACCATTATAAATACGGCCTCTAAAGTGAATATGATTTAATTCTTTATAAGTGTACATTATAATACCTGGTCTAAATATTGAATGATAAGTTCTAAGTTGTCAATTCTACTAAAAGAAGTCTTCTCGGGATACTAACCTTGTGGTTTTGTGGTACAAAACCGACATTTAGCACTACAGCCATCCTCAGGGTGAGTCTGTGAACCAAGTTGCCCACTAAAAATTTTACTGATCAGGTGTATCAAGTTAGTTAAGATTCGTTGACCAGGCATCGTGCAACTCAAAAAAGCAATTCAAACGAAGGAATTACCAAAATTCTGTATTCTTTGGTCAAATTGTTTATTAATAATTTCTTTCGGATTTCTACGTCACAAGATAATTGCATTAAAGAAATAAAAAGGTAAATTCTGTTTCTCATTTGTTTACTTTAAGAGGTGAGATTGGTAAAACAATTTACACAATTACATACACGAACAGCATTGCTAATTTTTGCGTTTTTTTTGGAACGGAACCTTCACATGCTTCATAGGATTCGATCTCTCCTGTGCTTCCGTTTCGCAAAGGAAAATGTGTAGCGAGTTTTATAAGAGCAATAATAATGGCAATGTATTACTATACTAATAATACTTCTTTCACAGAGACTGTTGTTAATTACGTTATTTGAATTTTACCTTCCTCTGTCGATTGTCCGTTAATTTATAAAATATTTTTTCGAAAATCTTAGATTGCTTGTTGATGAATCACCGAAATAATTAGGAACTCGACTTTGATCTCTTATAAAAACGGTGCTCAAAGAGAGGAAAACAGGTTTCCAAAATTTAATTATTCTGCCGAACGTTTCCAATACTTTACGGTAAATGAGAGCTCTAGTGTTGCGTGATCTTTAAAGAGCAGCTTTGTTTTATTCTCAAAGGCGCCTATCGATTGAAACTTTCTTAATTGCTATTCCTCTGTGAAGTATAAAACCCGACTATCTCAGTGATACTAATATTATCAGATCTTGCGGAGGACTCGAGAAGAAATTAAAATAAAAGAAAAACAGGAGTGCACTATTTCCACAAGTTTATTTGCACACGACCGGTTTCAACTAATAATCGCCATCCTCAGGTCTTTCTCTTTTTCTCTTTCTTTTATTTTAATGCGATGGAGTTCTGAAAAACAACGTCTTCCTCCGTGGAATTTATTTCAAGAAGAAATATTTGAAGAGAAAGCAAAAATATTTTGTCCACACTATTGCAGTCTTCGGACTATTCAAGAATCATCTTCATCACTCTAAGTTGTAACACAATATTATTTAATCTACCTCAAGTCTCTCCAATTAAGAAATCCTTATTAATTAAGTTTCAGATTAGAGTTTATGAAAGCGAGAGACTTTCGAAATGGTTCTTTTAACTGATTTTACCGGCCACTTTGGTGGAGTGGATAGCGTGCTAGGACGCCAGCGCTACAACCTCAAGGTCCCGGGTTCGAATCCCGGCTAGTTAGAATTTTCCGGTAAGGGAATGGTCGTGTGTGTTCGGACATTGTCATTGTTTGTAATGTTGATTAAAATAGATGTAGTTGGGATTAGCATCCTGTATCCATTATAGAAGTTATTATTATTTCTTTTTTGGTTTCCCGGAATACTACGTCTTCAAAATACGCTAGTCACATCCTACGCAATTCTTATCATGGTTTAAATATAAGTCAGGATAAGTTTTATTTATTCAACGGAACTCATTCATTACCATTGGAGAAATCGGTGAATAATTATTCTGTCTCGTAAAATTTTTCATGCTTGCAGCTTTTTCGAGCTTGCATGATACATTTTATTTTTAAAATACAAGTATTTTCTCATGATCGCTCTGGTAATCAGGATGTTTAAGAATTCACATGTGTTTCCACACCAAAAGTAATTTGAAGGAATATTGAAGCCTACGTTGTCTTTATGAAATATGCAGTTATGTCCCCCAAAATTATCCTTGCCAGTTCAATTTCTCCTTCGGTATTACATTAAGGTGAACTTCAGAATTTTTTTAAGCTCTTCCTAAAGAGAGATAACTGCAAACTATCATGACGATATAGAATAGAGTTTACTCCTGAATACTTACTGCTCATTTTCAAAGGTGACCCTGAGATAGACTCCAGGTCGCTAGAAATGCTCTTACATAAGAAATCGATGGGGAATCTGGAACTCTCGATCCGAGAGGAGTGTAGTTAAGGTATTTTATTTATAAATTCTACATTTAATTCACTTTTGGTGTCCATTGGTACTATTTAGTAATATTTTGCCAGAAAGTTATTCTGACAATTATATAGAAGAAATTCTTTAGGAATTGCCTTCAACGCAGAGATTTTAAATTGTGCACTTAGAAAGTCATTAACATCTGCTCGAGATTTTTGCATAGCCTACCACGGGAAACTAATTTTCGGAAAGTCAATTCCAGTTATTTGTGTCCAGTGTTTTCAGCCTATTTAACTGTAGCCAGGTGAGTAACAAAGGTGCTCTGAATGTGAATCGAGTTTAACTGGCTAGAAAGGAAGTGGACTGGCAAATGCCTCTTTTAATGAGCGATGTGTTTCCAATGAATGGGTGGTGGCGGAGAAGGTCGTCGAACCTCGGTTGAACGAAACAAAACTCAATCAATGAGACCAGGAAGCGTACTTGTGAGCCAAGCACTGCCTAGTTCTCTCCTTTGAAGAGTTTCTTTCTTCCTTCAAAAAATAACACCAGTGCTCAAATAATTACCATTATTTTGCGTTAAAAGATAAAAGATAAAATTGTTGAAAAATCGAAAATTTCACAGACGAAGTTTTTCTTAATTTGAGAGATTAAGAATTTGAATATCTAGAAAAATATGATATAACAAAGTTTAAAAAATTTGATTTTACGTTAGAAGCTTATTCACAGGTCTTTTCATATATATATTTTGGTGAAAATTGAAAGTAATACTTTATCAAAAGATTAATCATCGTTGAAAGAGAAATGCCCCTAATGGTCATATATTATAAGGTTATACAATTTTAAACATCGCGAAGCATATCAAGCGATACTTGGTGGAGCATCTCTACAATCCTCAATACACTTTCAACAGTTTTATTGACGATTCAACTAAATATTTAGTTAAAATTTCTTTTTTCACCATGATAGTCAATCCTGCTGCTGTAAGTGTACAGAATGAAAATGTTTTGTTTGCTTGTCATTGTGAAGTCCAGTCAAAGGCTTGAATGATATTTCTCTCAGTTTGAATCTCCAAACGTTATTCATCAAACATAGCATTCTCGGTACAATAATTTTAATCATAATGGAAATGTAATGGAGTGTATTTTCTCAGTCAATAGAACCGTTTGAAGTATGAACCCGTGATTAAAATTTTTATTACTTACGTTCAAAGCGCTCTCTATTTTATAAATTTTGATTGAATTTTAATATTAACGATGGAAACTCTTGTTTCTCTTAGACTGTAATCTATAAAGAGCCTGATTGTTCCTCTTAGAAAATAATTGATCTTTCAGTTAATCAGAAGCTTTTATTGGAAGAAATTTAAAGCTTCTCTACTTTGAGGAGTTTTTGCCACAAAGGACATTCATTACAAAATTCATACTTTTGCTCACACGTAAATTGACTAAAACTTTCGCGGTCCATGAATGCAAATTGAAAACTTTTGGGATGTTACCGCGTCAACACAGTTTCCTCTTCTATGCCGGAGACTTCGTCAGGGCTGAATGACATTTGCTGCGGCTTGCGGAGTGTTTATACTTTATTTCAGGGTGGGGAGGGGATCGTGGAAGTGGGGAGAGGCTCTGGACTTTTCCGGAAAGAGGATTGGAGTCCACGTGTCGCTTATCCTATGTCCGCTATCCCTGATGAAGTTATCCGGATTTTTATTTATTTCAATAGCTTCTCGCATTAGTCTTGTTTTTAGGTACTGTGTTTTCTCTATTATTCTTATGTTATGTTTTGTTCACACGTCGTTAGAGTAACTCATAATGATAACTAAACGAGGACAAATCTGAAGTTAGAAGTGTAGCTTCTTTTGCTTGTTTGATTATGGTNCATTCACAGATGAATATAATTTAAGGCCTATAGGAAAAGATAATAGAGTATAAGATAAGTTATTCTTTTATACGGATTTTATCGTTCTCTGTGGTGAGAGACCTTGAAAATAATTTTTTTTAATATTTCTGAAAATCACTTAACATCAATTTAATGAAACAGAAGTCACAAAATCCAGAAACCCACCAAAAACGGGAAAGTTGAGCCGAACGCGCGTCTGAACTGAAACTGAAACTCGGACCACAAAGTTTATTAAACTCCCTTTTTATCCTCCTTCCCCAAGACGGGAGGGAACAGATTTGATATCCAATTCGTATTTCATCATTAACAAGATATTTAATATTTTTTATTTATATGATGTTCAGCTAAACTTTATTTAGCTAACTCGCTGTAAAAAATGTACTACCCATGAGCTTCTCTCAGTTACGAAGAGTCTATTCGTGAAAAATCTTTCTCAGCTTTATTTCGCGTATTCGAACATCCACCAATAGATTCAGTGCCTATTTATTATAATGGATTGTTTATTGTCTTATAATATTCAACTATTAAAATATCAATTTCTGCTTTAGGCTTAAAAACCTGGAATTTAATTAATAATACTGCGTTTTACGAAAAGATGTTTATTCTTAAACGCAATATTTATGAATTAATCAGATTTTAAATTTAATCGTAAATTTAAATCACTAATAACACAAATGTAAAAAAAAAAGATCTTCTTTAAATGTAAACCACTATATTTTGTGATTCTCTTGCCAGAAAATTAGAATGCCGTGAGTGCTCGCATGCCATTTACATCGGCGATTCAGTTCCAATATGCCTCCGAAAATACTCACTCTTTCCACAATAAATCAAGCAGTATCAATGTTATCGCATTTAAATTGAGCCCAGAGGCTGCTTTCCGTAAAGATTTATGTGGCCTCTTAGCTAAAATAGGTTGATATGAGAGATCTAGATTTGGCAACCACGAATTTTCCATTTATCACCTTAAGGCTCCCGCGACACGTTTGATCTCAATATGGAACTCAAGATATACTGAGGTGAACTTAGTAAAACGTTTTATTGACCGATTTACCACAACTTTATATGGATCTCTAAGAATTCTTAGGAAAAAAATTGGAGAATACTGTTCGCCATTCACTTACTTTGATTTATTTTATGCTTCTTTTACACTATCTTAGTCTTAGATCTTCTGTGTCGCATCAGTGAATCTGTAATTTAATTTCCCAATTGATCGTCCTCATCTGCCCATTTCATGCTCTACTCTGAGACCTCTTCCTTTAACATTACTCGGCCTTTGGCAGGGTTTTAATTAGATTCTTGACGAAGTGGAAGGATGGCTTGGCTATTTGGGTTAATTGGGAAATATTCTGTATGACCAAGGCGAGAATCATCTACCTGAAAATGAGTAAAAAGTATAAACACAAGGTAAAGGGTTATAGGTGACTTTACACTTAAAGGAGTGCACCTAGGAAAATGATCAAGAAGTTTAAACGTTAAAAGGTCTGACTGGACCAGGCCTCGAACCCGGGTCTTCCAATTGCCGTTTGGTCGCTTTATCGATTGAGCTATACGCAATCAACTAGTCCTAGCAGACTTTTCAATGTCCGTTTTTCCTTGGAAAAAGTATGAAAGTAATTCATATTTCCTTTCGAGAAAATCATGTTTAGTGTTGCTAAGAAGAGCTTATTAAGAGTACTACAAATTATTTTCATTTTCCATCTAATCTATACTCCGATTTTGAATCATTTTACAAAGTACACTACAAAGGTCTTTAATTTGTCCTCTGCAACGGTTTTCATTGGGGGATACCACGTTTTTTTTTGGTAGAACGCAGAATTACAATTAGCTCTCCTGTCGTGTTAGCTTGTTTTTGATGCCTGACTGCCGTATGGTATATTTTCACATTCACTCTTGCAATTTTATTTGTTCAACGGATTAATTTTCGCGAGCATTTCTGCTTGTTAGTTTAATATGTCGCACAATAATTCATTCCGGAGCGCGCAAGAATTTATGGCCATTACCTTTACCCTTTAATTCCTGTTTATTAAGAGTCATCCATCACTAGCTATCACCAAATTAAAATAGGGAGGAATCATTACACTCGAGGAAATAATCTGTTAGGTACGAAGATTTAGAGCATGTGAATGCATAATTCAAATAAATTAAACGGCAAGTTTAACGGCAAACACCTCTTGTTACGCAGCAGTTAATTCGATAGAGATTAGATGGAAATAGGTAATCCAATGTTACTTGAGCCAGTTTCTAAGATTTTGATGAAATCATAGGAATCCTCGAAACGGTGTCAATTCTCTTACCTATTCAGATGCTGTAGCTGATTCTGATCATGGCCTGGTTAGGGTGAACTCATTCGAAATTGGGGAAATCTTTGGAGCGCAACAGACGACCGGGTAGGAGTCGAAATCAACCAGTTGAAGAGTAAATGGGTTTCAGACGAGTTTCAATCAACATCAGGCATATAGATGCGGATTAGAGTAAGAACATGAGCACTGAAAATTGATGTTGAAAAATCTATTCATCTCTAATTAATTGGGTTCGTGAAGAAGAAAAGTTGTCGCATTTTGAAGAGGGATGAAATATGAGATTAATATCAGATAAATAGTGCGTTGAAAACGGTGATGAAAACTTAATCCTATCTGAAGGGCAAACTTGCCGAGAGAAGGGGAATTGATGCCTAGATATTAAGCAGATGAGCAGGTGGGAGTGAAAAGAAAACAGGAACTTTGTAGAGCTAAGAAGTGTAGTGATAAGGGTTGATTGTAGTGCTGGGATGGCATGGTTGATAAGGTAGACAGATCTCGGATAAATTCCTTCTAATGGAAGATTGAACTAGAAAAGTTGATGCTTCTCAAGGAAGTTTGTAATGATAAATATCTACTTCATTGCTCTATACTGGTTTCGATTTTCCCACTCTGCTTCTGCAAGGGAATAGAAGCTATTGCAAAATTTAAGAACATCATCCTCTCTACTCCATTCACAGATGAATATAATTTAAGGCCTATAGGAAAAGATAATAGAGTATAAGATAAGTTATTCTTTTATACGGATTTTATCGTTCTCTGTGGTGAGAGACCTTGAAAATAATTTTTTTTAATATTTCTGAAAATCACTTAACATCAATTTAATGAAACAGAAGTCACAAAATCCAGAAAACCACCAAAAACGGGAAAGTTGAGCCTAACGCGCGTCTGAACTGAAACTGAAACTCGGACCACAAAGTTTATTAAACTCCCTTTTTATCCTCCTTCGACGAAAGGTTTGGATAGTATTTTCAAACAGAAGAAAATTAAGATCTGTTATGTCAGCAATCTTAATTTGAAGAATTTGCTTGGCTCCACTAAAGATAAAGTCCCTCTTCTCCATAAGTCTGGCATTTATCAGATTACCTGCCCAGATTGCAACCTTAAATATATTGGCCAAACAAAAAGACGGGTGTTAATTAGATTTAACGAACATTTAGCTCACTTTAAAGCAGGCAGATACTCGAATTCTAGTGTAGCCAGTCATATGCAAGAGCAAGCTCATAATATTTCGTTAG
>KZ308373.1:245138-276687 GCA_000376725.2 Ladona fulva
TCGAATCCCGGCTAGTTGGAATTTTCCTGTAAGGGAATGGTCGTGTGTGTTCGGACATTGTCATTGTTTGTAATGTTGATTAAAATAGATGTAGTTGGGATTAGCATCCTGTATCCATTATAGAAGTTATTATTATTTCTTTTTTGGTTTCCCGGAATACTACGTCTTCAAAATACGCTAGTCACATCCTACGCAATTCTTATCATGGTTTAAATATAAGTCAGGATAAGTTTTATTTATTCAACGGAACTCATTCATTACCATTGGAGAATTCGGTGAATAATTATTCTGTCTCGTAAAATTTTTCTTGCTTGCAGCTTTTTCGAGCTTGCATGATACATTTTATTTTTAAAATACAAGTATTTTCTCATGATCGCTCTGGTAATCAGGATGTTTAAGAATTCACATGTGTTTCCACACCAAAAGTAATTTGAAGGAATATTGAAGCCTACGTTGTCTTTATGAAATATGCAGTTATGTCCCCCAAAATTATCCTTGCCAGTTCAATTTCTCCTTCGGTATTACATTAAGGTGAACTTCAGAATTTTTTTAAGCTCTTCCTAAAGAGAGATAACTGCAAACTATCATGACGATATAGAATAGAGTTTACTCCTGAATACTTACTGCTCATTTTCAAAGGTGACCCTGAGATAGACTCCAGGTCGCTAGAAATGCTCTTACATAAGAAATCGATGGGGAATCTGGAACTCTCGATCCGAGAGGAGTGTAGTTAAGGTATTTTATTTATAAATTCTACATTTAATTCACTTTTGGTGTCCATTGGTACTATTTAGTAATATTTTGCCAGAAAGTTATTCTGACAATTATATAGAAGAAATTCTTTAGGAATTGCCTTCAACGCAGAGATTTTAAATTGTGCACTTAGAAAGTCATTAACATCTGCTCGAGATTTTTGCATAGCCTACCACGGGAAACTAATTTTCGGAAAGTCAATTCCAGTTATTTGTGTCCAGTGTTTTCAGCCTATTTAACTGTAGCCAGGTGAGTAACAAAGGTGCTCTGAATGTGAATCGAGTTTAACTGGCTAGAAAGGAAGTGGACTGGCAAATGCCTCTTTTAATGAGCGATGTGTTTCCAATGAATGGGTGGTGGCGGAGAAGGTCGTCGAACCTCGGTTGAACGAAACAAAACTCAATCAATGAGACCAGGAAGCGTACTTGTGAGCCAAGCACTGCCTAGTTCTCTCCTTTGAAGAGTTTCTTTCTTCCTTCAAAAAATAACACCAGTGCTCAAATAATTACCATTATTTTGCGTTAAAAGATAAAAGATAAAATTGTTGAAAAATCGAAAATTTCACAGACGAAGTTTTTCTTAATTTGAGAGATTAAGAATTTGAATATCTAGAAAAATATGATATAACAAAGTTTAAAAAATTTGATTTTACGTTAGAAGCTTATTCACAGGTCTTTTCATATATATATTTTGGTGAAAATTGAAAGTAATACTTTATCAAAAGATTAATCATCGTTGAAAGAGAAATGCCCCTAATGGTCATATATTATAAGGTTATACAATTTTAAACATCGCGAAGCATATCAAGCGATACTTGGTGGAGCATCTCTACAATCCTCAATACACTTTCAACAGTTTTATTGACGATTCAACTAAATATTTAGTTAAAATTTCTTTTTTCACCATGATAGTCAATCCTGCTGCTGTAAGTGTACAGAATGAAAATGTTTTGTTTGCTTGTCATTGTGAAGTCCAGTCAAAGGCTTGAATGATATTTCTCTCAGTTTGAATCTCCAAACGTTATTCATCAAACATAGCATTCTCGGTACAATAATTTTAATCATAATGGAAATGTAATGGAGTGTATTTTCTCAGTCAATAGAACCGTTTGAAGTATGAACCCGTGATTAAAATTTTTATTACTTACGTTCAAAGCGCTCTCTATTTTATAAATTTTGATTGAATTTTAATATTAACGATGGAAACTCTTGTTTCTCTTAGACTGTAATCTATAAAGAGCCTGATTGTTCCTCTTAGAAAATAATTGATCTTTCAGTTAATCAGAAGCTTTTATTGGAAGAAATTTAAAGCTTCTCTACTTTGAGGAGTTTTTGCCACAAAGGACATTCATTACAAAATTCATACTTTTGCTCACACGTAAATTGACTAAAACTTTCGCGGTCCATGAATGCAAATTGAAAACTTTTGGGATGTTACCGCGTCAACACAGTTTCCTCTTCTATGCCGGAGACTTCGTCAGGGCTGAATGACATTTGCTGCGGCTTGCGGAGTGTTTATACTTTATTTCAGGGTGGGGAGGGGATCGTGGAAGTGGGGAGAGGCTCTGGACTTTTCCGGAAAGAGGATTGGAGTCCACGTGTCGCTTATCCTATGTCCGCTATCCCTGTTGAAGTTATCCGGATTTTTATTTATTTCAATAGCTTCTCGCATTAGTCTTGTTTTTAGGTACTGTGTTTTCTCTATTATTCTTATGTTATGTTTTGTTCACACGTCGTTAGAGTAACTCATAATGATAACTAAACGAGGACAAATCTGAAGTTAGAAGTGTAGCTTCTTTTGCTTGTTTCATTATGGTTGATTATTCATTCCATTGCGTTTTAAATCGTTTTCTTTCATCCCAATCTCAAAAATAAGGCAAAAATTGTAGTTGTAGCTCATATAATCGATTCATAAATCGACTAAGGTGGCGGAATAGTTAGCACACTAGCCTACCAAGGCCCTGGATCCGATTTTCGGCTGATCCGGTATTCCTGGTTAGGGCATGGACTTATCTGCTCCTTTGTTCCTCTTCTAACATCCCTTGTTGCTGATTTCCTTCGCTGTTGTTGTCCAAGAATGGATGCTCGTGAGGCTAACATGAATTAAATAAATGTTAGGAAATTACGTACTCTTAGGAAATAGAGAGAAGACGTTTATTTTGCTTCAGTCGTCACAAGATTTCACTACAATTTGTTTCTGTATATTGGATGAGGTGGTTAAAGAGTAGTAATACGTGTTTATACATCAAAGTTATAGGACAAGGGTTTACGTGTTTAGTTTGCTCTTCGAGGTAAACTTCGTGTTAACCTGAAAGCCCGGAGATTGTAGCCCTTCCGAAGCGGAACTTTCTCTGAATTTGATCCCATGTTTGTGTATGGGTTGCAGAGAATAGGATCTAGCTTAATCCGCTGCATCATATGCCTGTTTACTTCATTCCCTCGCTTCACGTTTAAAATAATTCGAGCCGTTTGCCATCCTTTCAACCGAGAAGTTGTGTCTGTTTGGTTTCCTTCAACGCAACGAGAGTAGTTTTGAATTGTTAATCGCTGAATTTATGAAGATTTACTTTGCCTCCGATTCATTTGTCGGTTCGTTATTTAAACGAAAGGTTTTCGGAAGCTATTGTTCCTGATTTTTTGATAGCTTTTTACTGTCTTATGTTTATAAAATTTCTGAATTTTAAGCGATGATATTGGATCCCAGTCTAATTTTTATGAAAGCATTGCAAGATATCTATCCATCTATCAAATGGAAGTGATTTAGGAAATTCATGCCAAAGATCGGAAGGATTGACTCAGTCTTTATACACTATCATTTTCAAATTAATCTTCATTTTTTATGAAATACTTCAAAGTCAAACATATTTTGTGTGAATTCTTCGCGGTATTTCCTCAAGGTTAAATAAATAAATAAATAAATAAACATATATATATATATATCATCTAAGCTGTAACACAATATTATTTAATCTACCTCAAGTCTCTCCAATTAAGAAATCCTTATTAATTAAGTTTCAGATTAGAGTTTATGAAAGCGAGAGACTTTCGAAATGGTTCTTTTAACTGATTTTACCGGCCACTTTGGTGGAGTGGATAGCGTGCTAGGACGCCAGCGCTACAACCTCAAGGTCCCGNAGATAAACATCTTGGCTATCTTTCTGGGAAGAAAATGCAACCATTAATCAATCTAGCAAATGTTGGGAAATTTACATTACGTTCCCTCGATTGAAATAGCGCTCGTAAATGTCTAAGGCACATTTACAGCAGCACGCGATCGGTTTTTAATTTCTTTTCCAATTGGGGTTTAATCCCAGCTATTTGCGAGACAGAACGGCACCGTAGAATCTCGTAGAAGGCACGGAGAAAAAGCATCGGAAATTAGGGATTCTGTAACCCCGTCTAAACGTAGCGGAGCGAGATGTATACTCGCCAAGGAATGGGGTTTAATGAAAGTGGGAGGCTCTCGCCTCACGGTTTCCGCAAAGAGCACACACAGTACGCGCCTCTCTCCCAAACGATTTTCCTACCTGCGCAATTCCACGCGTGGTGACGGCAAATTCGGCTCTAAGGAATTCTATATCCGAGGGCAACGACGCCTTGCTTTGTGGGAACCCGACACAGAGCTCTCAACTTTCCTTTCCACTTACTCCTTACCAACCAAATCACCCTCCGGATGTGCACCCTCCGATGCGGAGGCTCCCGCATCGCTTCTTCAGAAGGGTCTTCTTCCGCGAAATTCCGGGACATAAGGAGAGATGGCGCGAGAATTCGGATATTCTGGCATTCCTCTCTCATCCTTTCAGTCCGAAGTTCTCCGCCTATAAGTTCCGACGTCTTTTTCTTTCCGGAATATCGCCATCCCTCGTGTTCACCAATTTGCACACAGTTGCCGCACGTCTTCCTATTTTCCTTATTGGGTAACCTTACGCCAGCTTGGTTTTAGCTTACGCACGCGCTTCTTACCTTCTTCTCCTTGCGAATATTTCTGAAGTCCAATACCTATTCTGCATTGGCGCTGTGCGTTTTTCATCTGATTTTCTTAGCTTCTTCGTGCTTCGATTCCCACCGAATTTTTCGCAGGTGACGAATATGTTTTTGGGGATGTAAATTATGTGTGGTAAATCCTCAGGCACCATTAAGGTTTAGTAATTGGACGATAAGCGATGACCAACGCATTGGTTTGTTCTGTCGTGGCAACTGAGTTGGTTAGAGCAATTGCCCTACAAGTGGAAGATTAGGATTCGCGTTCTAGATATGTCGGACTCTCTCTCTTTTGGTCCTTTTACCAATTAGTTAATGATCAGAATTAATGTCGCATGATTAATATTACTTCCGTATAAACAATTGTGAATAAAAGGCGTATCAATAGGATAAAATAGATTTGGTAAGGTGAAATTAACTTTGTCTATTAAAAAATATCGGAATCAGATTCATTTTTATCCAATAAGTTCAATACATACAATACAAAATTATAATATACATTACAAACTTTCGATCCGATTATATGATGATAGGTCTATTAGCATTAGCAGTTATTTGAACGGAATATGACTGAGAAATACATCTCAGTCACGTTAAACTAACATTGACATAAAACTGGATAATTTACGAAACAAATATTCTCCGTTTTAATATAGAGGGAACTTTATCGGATCAGATGATTTTTCCGTAGGAGAGCGCTAGAGGGAAAGCCATGTCTCTGTTTTTCCTGCTTTCATTTCATATTAAATGGAAGTTGAAAATTTTCCGAAGTTAGCGGGTTAATCAACGAAACCCAAAGAGCACCTCGAGCCTCGGACCCTGTTCATTCAGGGTTATCAATTTCCTCTGCCTAAACTTTTCTGTCCCTTTCATTCTCTCTTCCGTTCCATGGATACCCTCCGCGCCACCCCTGACGGTCCTTTTTCCTCCTCTTCCCGTCTCCCTCTTTTTCCTCTCGTTCACTCTCACCCCATCGGTCCTCTCCGATCTATGGCTTTCTCTTGAATGACCGTACTTATTCATGTGGGTACAGCGAATTTTAGAGGTCTTCCCTTGCGACCGATGCTCGTCAAAACAAATTGACGCATGGCTAATCCTTGCCTATCGCCAAGAAAAATACGACCCTCCCGGGGCTCGCGCATAAATCTCAGGCGTCGGAAAAAAGGTCGTGCGGATTTATTTCGAAACGGATCTGTGGCCTGCGACGGGGTTGGCGCGTGAGCGCAGAGCGTAAGCTGGGATTCGGAAAAAAGCGCCGTCTTCCGAAATAACGCGAAATTGCGTCGTCTTGGCCTACATTCACGCGTCATTTTGGGGAATTATCTACAAGTGTCTCAAGGCTCCGAGAATGACTCGAAAGCCTCGGCTCTAATTCGTTTTAATTTTTCAGGGTTCAAGCAAGATTTACCCGTTGGTACATTATCGCGCGATGGTTTGTACAGAAATGCGCTGTACTCTCTCCTTAATTAACGTTTATTATTCCTTTGCATTTTATTTATTTTATTTTATTTGCATTTTTCCTTCCTTTCTCACATAGCGAGCTCATCGTCAAGGCTTTGCAGTGCCTCGCTGATAATGGCGCGAAGACGTAAGCCCGGCTTGGAGAATTTTGGCTTTAGATCCTTGTCTTGACAGTTTTAAAAGATTGATTTTTTATTTTTTATTCCTGTCGGATTTTCTAAGCTAAGAAATAAGCAAAGAAGAATCAATTCACGAAGAAAAAATTGCTAAAATTATAAACTCAATATGCGAAGGCGTTACTTCTTAGAAGGTGCTACAAGTATACTTCAATGATCTTCGACAGACCTATTTCAACTTTTTGAAATTTCTGTTCCTTGTATGTATTTTCCGTTTGCTCTCATCTTCACTTTGCTATATTTTATATCCACAAACAATTATTTCTTCTCTTTTTCGATTTAAATTGATACCTAAGTTTCCTAATCAAATTTTTTTCCGATAGGATAAATAAAAGAGGAGATTTTAACGTTTCAATCTTCCCCAAAGAAAGATTTTATTTCCTCACATAAATTTTATTCTTTGATTAGACATTTTCTCGCACTTGGTTTAATCAATCGATTTCCGTTTAAATTTTTTCGATTACTTGTTCTGTGACTGTTTTACTAAGCAATCACAGAACACTTACTACGTAAGTAGGTAAGACATTACTTACTAATTAATAGTTATTTCTTTACTCCTATTTTCGAATATGATATTCATATTTATGTTTTAAAATTCCTAAAAAAATCTAGATTCCCTTTCGCCCTAAAATGATTATTTAATGCCTTATGTTTATTCGGTAATGGTGTTTAATGTTTTTTCTTTTTAATAAAATTAGGAATGAAAAATGAAGTAGGTTAATCCGTATCAGGTCTTTTTTCTGCTCATGAAAGATCTTTTGCATGTATCTGTGTGATACTAGTATCACTTGCTACTACCAATTGACACTAACACTTGCTATTACCACTTGCTACTACCACTTGCTACATCTCCAACAATTTCCTCTTCAACCATCAAACACCCGAACGAAGGCCTTTCTCTTAGACTATCAAAGAAATGTCTCTCAATTGAGCGAAGGAGTTATTCCAAGACTTCCATAAAATACACATTAGAGAGTTACGAACGATTTATCTAAAGGACTCGTTTCGTTGATTGTAGCCCACTTTAACTTGTGAATCTATTACTTGTGTCTATTACCAGACGGTGGAACACAAAGGTCGTTAGGTTGGAGTCCTAATTCTGAAGAATTTAAATTTTTATCGAAAGATCGAAATGAGCTCTATTTAAAAATATACGTCTCTTTACTCTGACGGAAAAGAGTTAAGAATTGAATGTACTCTAGAGACAAGACTGCACAATTTCAAAACAGTCTCACGGATCCAGTATATTCCGACTGCTTCCTCTGTTTAACTCTTCCACCCCTTTTATTGCAAGATCCTGTGCATCGTTTCCGTCCAGTTTTACGGAGGTTTCCTTGCCGACAGGAGAGTAATTTCCTCATTTATTATCCCCGCAGTCTCCTACTGTCGTTACATTCTTCGAGATGTCATTTCCCTTTTCCCTTTGCGACCCTCTTCTATTGTCCCAGAGTCGTCTCTGAGACTTAAAATCTTCCCTGTTCCGTTCACTCTCTGCCTTTCTCTCAAATGTTGTTTATCTAATTCTTCAAAAGTAATAAAAGATAGGAATCTAATTAAATATGCAAGTCGACTTATTTTTTTATACTCGTTCGAAGTCGGGAATCGCTTGTTTCGACAGAATTGTTTTTTCTTTAATTTTTATTGCTTCTTCTTATGAATATACCCTCAATAGAAATAACTTTTCATAGTTGTACCCTCAAAATACATTTTGTATTGCTTTTTCTCCCTTTATAAAGGCAGAGTAGCTTTCATTACATATTCCTGTATGGTTCCTGTTATTAATGTAATGTTCTTGTTTTGATTTCTGAGAAAAGATATTGTTAAAGCGCTTTTTATGAAATGCGACGTTCTGATGAATGTGGGTCTTGACAGTGTTGGAATGTGAATAGCCTCCAAAGGAATTTGACGTGGGAAGAGTATATAATTTCACTTTGTAACAAGGCAACTTTAAGAGCGGATAGATTTTCGATACATATATATATTTCGATATATATATATATATATAAGCATGTTAACGATGTAAATATTATGTCACGCCCATTCCGATGAATATTTTTGCCAGAAACTATGCACACTCCAGAGAGGGTTAAAATTCCATGCGGTGAATTAGGGTTTATAAATAATAATTCCACTCTGGCTATTCAAACCATTATTTAAAAAAATGGTATAACTAATATAAGTTTTCTGCCTCTAAATCTACATATGTACCCTGCAAGCCGCCTTTCGGCGTGTGGCAGGGGGTTCATGCACCAAGACTCTACCTTCCTGATCGGTTACTTTTGCGTATCGTTCGCGGAAAATATGAATTTTTGAATCGATTCGTTCTAACTTCTATCTCTCTGATTTTTCTCTCAGAATCAGAACGGTCTCTGTAACAAGGAAAACATATTATATCGGCTGTATCTTCTACGATACCTTCTCTGAATCTGTCTAGTAAATTTATCCTTTAAATGCTTCCACTTTAAAGGCACTTGTAAATTACGATACTTTTAATAATTCTTTTAACCGATAAGAGTTAAAGCTCAATATCCTTTATTTATAAGATAATGTTTTTCTTTCATTAATTCCTTTATTTCGATTTTACATACTTTGAGAGAAGTTTATTAGGTATCCGTTTTAAGACGTAGCATTCTAAAGAATCCTTGGCTCAATAATTTTCATATTTGGTATTTTCGCACCTTCCGAAATTAGGCTCGGTATATAAGCATTAATTCACGGTCAAGTGCTTATTCCCCGTCGATCATAATCCCACTTGATCTTCTAGGATGGGAAAACTAATCCATCCGTTCAATGGGGGGTTAAATATAAATTTCTGCACATCCAATGCGTGTATTATGACGTCGTCAACCACTCCCTTCCTCGATCTTTGGGATCCGCTCGGAAGAGAGGCAGTGCCGAAGAGTTTAGATTCCACAAAATACCGCTGCATTAGCTCCAAGCCCCTGTTCATTCTCCTCTCTCTCCCCACGCGCTATCAAATCGAATTCCTCTTTCGTCCGCACTTAGGCCCAACCAACGCAAATCCCTTTTCTGGAGGAATAAATGTGTGCGCTCGAATCTCAACTTTCATTCTTTTCTCTCCGGCAAACCTAGTCTCTCACAACCTCTATCTACCTAAACCCATATCCCATCCAAATCCCCTCTCTTTCTCCTCTTGCTTCCTCTGTCTCATCCTTCTCCTCCCTTATCTTCTCTAACATTCTTCCTCTTAAGTTCAACTTTCCCCTGCTCGGCGCTAAAATCATCTCGTTGCTTCCTCAAATTCCCCCTATTTTCCTCCCGTGTTTTTTCTTTTCGAGAAATCATCGCTTTATCCCCAAAATACCATCAATCCTATTCAACTTTTTATAAATTTTTGCGAGAAGAACGCGTTAAAAAGAACCTACCGATGATCAATGACGAATACATTGTCATTCAGTAGTTGTTTTCACGTAAATTTACTCCTATGTATATAGGTGCATGCATTTAAAGGAATTTGTGTAAAGGTTTAGGATCGTACACAATTCAAGGCTAATGCATTGAGCGAAATCTTTCCTTGATCTTCAATATGTGTTACTATTACTTGGAGCTCCTTCACTTTATTACCTCGAGGGCCATCATCACCGATGTGAGTGGCGCGATTTTGAAACGAGGAACACTTTAGAACAAACGTATCCATATAACGAAACATATCGAGCGATAATTGGTGGAAAAGTTCCATAATTTATTAAAGATTGTGATACAAAACAAGAGTTAGTCCACAAAAAAGAAAACACAAGGGCCAGATGATGAGGTGATCACTTTTAAACCGGTCGCGTTGTGTTTTCTATTTTGTGGACTAACTCTTGTTTTGTATCATAATCTTTATTCAACACACCCATTTCTAAATTCCCAAGGAAAACGTTTGAACAACCGCCCGGCAAATAGGAGATCTGGGTTCGAGTACCGGCCATTCAGACATTCACCAGGTTCGTTTTTCCTTGAGAACTATCCCAGATACATACACGCCTTCACGTACAATCTTCTCAAATTCATCTCTCACGAACTCTACGCTGGTACCCAAACACTGAAATAAAATTAACATGCTTATACTTTTTCCCACTGCCACCATTTCTCATTATTTCATTCCTCGCATACATTAACAAATATACATTCCTTCAAAGATTGATACACATGCAAACTCTAAACACCATATACTTTATGTATATATTCGTACATGTACTACTATTGCTCTGGTTTTTAAAACAAAAAGGATTTTGACTTTCCAATTGATTCTAAGAAAATAATATGTTATATTTGTCGTTACGTTTAATGGCAGGAGCATATTTTACATTAATTTTCTATTGTGAAAAAATTAACATTTGAGCCGATAAAACCAAATTGACCGCTCTATAAGTATGTAGGATGTGATCTCTGCGATGGTCTTTCAAGAAACAGCGAAATTCCAACAGTGTACGAATAAGCTATTCTTTAAAAGGTTCTTACGTTGCTATGAATTTGAATAGTAAATTTTTTGCGATTAGCGTGTTAGCGCGTTATCGCTCCGACCCCACGATCCCGGGTTCGAATCCCGGCTAATCGGATTTTTCCGGTTAGGGAATGGTCGTGTGTGTATGTCTTATTCATATCTGTTATTTGTCTAACGTAATTTGTCAAGTATGGCTGTTGTTGGATATCTTACAAATAAATAAATTAATTAATTAATTAATATCAAAAATGGCATGAGTAGGATGATGAGATAAGAACTTGGTTTTAATTTCGTATGATTTTTTTAATAGTTGAGCAATTAGCAGCACTACTCGCGAAATATCTAATACAATATTTATGCTCGGGCAACGCCCAGATAGCCAAGTGGGCAACGCTTTCGACTTCAATAAAAGCGGTCCCGGGTTCGATTCCTGGTGGGAGCCTACGTGCGAAGTGACCTTAACTGTCGAAGCACTTTTAACGATACTACTACTAACATTTATGCTGTTGCTCGCAAATGAATAAAGGTTCTAACAATCCCCGAAGAATCTAGAGTGCTCCATCACTATTTATACACTTTAATTTCAAACGGTACGTACGTATAAAGATCAGAAACGCATCCGGATGAATTCATTTGGCTATCTCCATTCCTTCCGAATCTCTCTCTATCTTTCTCTTCTACTCCTTAAATCTCTCGTTTAACTCCCGCTTCATATCCTGCACCCTATTCCTTTCTTCATTCTCGCAGCCTTGTTTTTAAAAGTAACCGCCCCTTTCGCCACTACTTTATCTCTAAGCCTTTCCTGGGCTCCGCACCCCGCCTCTTTTCCACGAATCTTGGCCACATCAAGCCTCTTTCTTTCTTTTCCAAATAAAAAAAAGCTCCCTTCCTACCTTTTTTCCCGCCCCTTCTCACAGCCTTCAGATCACATCCAAAACGACTTATTCTCTCCAGTTTTTTTTTTATCTTTTCGCGTGCGAACTCCAGCACACTTTCCTTTTTTTTGAGCTCTCATTGCCTCTCTTCCCCGATGCCACATCGCCGCCTCTCCATTCGTCTTCCGAATCATTTCCGCTTTCCTTTACACCGCGGTCACCATAGATTCTCTTTTTTAGTGAACCGCGTAACTTTCCCTCACGCCTTGTCCCAAGCTAATCCCGTCTTCTCCCTTTAATCGCTTCCCTTTCTTTCGCCCGCTCTTTTCTCAATGCTAATCTCGTCTAAAATAAACTTTCCCTATCCGCAGACTCGGTTTCTTCCCTCATCCTTCTCCCGAATCACGCGCTCTCTCACCTATCCCGCTTTAAGGGTAAACTCTATTCCTGCGCTTTACTCCCACGCTTCTGCTAATCCTTCATCCCTCGCGGCAAAAGCTCGGAGCTTTTGACCTACTACTTCATTTCCTTCACTTTCTATTCACAACCATCCTCCAGCGGCGGCTCCCTTTCTGTCGGTGGAAAGAAACGCAGCTTTTGTCCCCCCGCCACGTTCTGCGCTAATCTCTGAGCCATGGTTTTGATAGCAGAGTATACCAAAGGTGAAACAGGAGTTGAGGGGTGTGCGAATGACGACGCTTAGAGAGTGAACTTTCAAGTCGATGATGGGCCAGATTCCGCTTCCACCTATCAGTGTTTGAAGTTCTTAAATACGTTGATTCTTGTAGCAGAGTTTGACTATTATGTAATTTATTTTATGCATGCATTATACCTTGAGCTTTTCTGTTGTTTAGGTCTGATTAGATTTACTAGGTCTAATTTAGACGTTGATGGTAATGGTCTCCCAATGAAACCATTCTTGCTGGAAAGAATTCTCAAGATGTATCTGCAGGGCCTGTTGGTAATTTAAACTTATTTCAGGGCATCCGTAACACATGCCGATCATTATATAATTCATTATTTTTTTTCAATTTAAGGTACCTACTCCAAACATTCGTAGTTATCAAAACTATCAAGGCTATTTATGCAGTGATTCTAGTTGGTGATTTTGTTTGTAAATTTTCGTAATCTCTCAGAAGTAATTCTTCCCCGTAAGAGTCTTGTAAAATAATTTTTTTTTCAGTTCTATTCGCATGTAAATTTTCGGTTTCCATCATTTTACACAGAGCTTAATGAAAATAATTGACAATTCTTCAAATTAATTTCAAATTTAATTTTCTCATTTTATAATCATAGATTTAATTAATACAATGATATTAATTTATAAAATAATTTATTAAAATTAACATAATAACACAATAATTTGATCCAAGGGTTGACTCAATCTTTTACTCTCACCAAATAAATCCTCGTAAACGGTGAAGATATTATCCTGATTATTATTATTTGAGGGATGTTTAGATACGATCTAAAATGATACGAACAATTTAACGGAATTTCAGATTAACGCAAGAAATCAGAGCATAGGAAAATGGTGTCGTTTGAAACAAATATTTTAAATAATGTACAACATTATAAAGGTAAACATTTTTCAACATCGATCGTGTAATACTAATTTAATTTCCTCTACACTTCCTCAAATGCTACTATAACGATTCTGTTTATCGTATTTTTCTGATAAAACATTCTGTATCACAATTAACACGACCAAAATTGGCGATCGTAAACTTGCTCGATCTTAGTTACCCGGCTCAATTAACCGAAATTGAATTATGGGCAACTCAAGAACAATATACTTATCGCCATTTAAGGCAATATTTGTGGGTACTGCAGGTCTTAGAGGGATTCAAGCCGTAAATTTTGAGCGTCTCTAAACCTCTTCTCCGCTATCGTCTTGTAAATTTCATCTCTCTCATTTCCTCATCTTCGCTTACCTTCCCTTAATATTCATTCTCGCCGTCTCCTTTCCACCCGCTAATCCCGCGCGCCGCGTGTTTTCTCTTCCTCTTTCCACAAGCATATTTCCCCTCGTCCCCATACGTTCTCCGCATAAGTCTCCAACGCCCCCGCTCCTCACCTCGTCTGCCGCGCTAATCTAACGTTACCCTGCCGATAATTCCTCGAGTGAAAATTTTATCCCCCAAATTCTTCCATTCCATAAGACCCCCATTCAGCTCTAATACATTCCCGATGGATCTCTGGCGGCAATGTTTGCTTATTTCGCAGTCTCCTTCAACCAGTTCCCTTCCTGGCACCGTGTCTCCTCTCTGCAAGTCTCCCTTTCTCCCTCTCTCCTCCAAACCCCACTTAGATACAAGCACATTCTCTCTCGCCTGCCTTTCACTACTACAAATGCTCTCCCTCTCTCTCTCTTTTGATCCTTTAAGAGTTTATGTCTCTTTCGTTTTTAAGTCCGCCTTGGATCTTTTTAGGTGCGGTCGCATGCGAACATAACTATTGTCTTCGGTCGATCCGCCAGTCTGCCCGTTCGGCTCACGGAACAAGTCGGGTATTAACCAACCGAGATCAATATAACTTCGCATCGGGGATTTTTGTCGTCGTCGAAGTTCTGTTTTCCAAAAGGTATGTACTTTTGAGTTCCAGATAAACTTGATGGGAAAGCAAAAATGAGTTCAATTAGTCCCAAATATTTGTTCCAAAGAGAGTTTCTCTGTCCTAGTCTAGGTGGTTTATAGGTCATAATTTTAATCTTCTTCTTTAATGCCACCTGCTAAGTGCATTTTCTCCTTTTTCCAACTTCTGCTCTTCTCGCAGTCGTAATTTCAACTTATACTGTGAGCTCAGCTCTTTAGAACTCTTTTTTTTCCTAGTGCGTTTCTTCCGAGATGAGATTCTCACTCTCCTCTACCTCTTTTATTGTTACATGGCCAATATTTCAACAAAAGCATCAATTTTATGAACTATTTCACTTCTCGTTCATAAAGTCTCTTCTTTCTTACTACACATTTTTATCCTTGATCGTTATAAAATTCACGGGGGAGGCCTTCACTTTCTGTATTCTTGATGACGTCACGAGGAATTGTTGAATAAAACACGGTTTGGAACAACAAAGAAAAATAAAGCTCACTGATCCACAATATATATAATTCGTTGTCGACTAGTTTCGGCTAGTTATAGCCATCTTCAAGCCATTTTCCTGGCTCGTAACGTAATTTCTCATTACAAAATCCACTACTTCGGCCTCGACTTTGTGGTAGCTATTCATGATGAAAATAATAAGATAACACTTATACTCGTTACCATTAGTATACACTTTATCCTTTGGTAACGAGTATAAGTGTTATCTTATTCTTTTCATAATTTCTCATTGTTCTAAACCATGTTTTATTCAACGATTCCTCGTGACTTTATCGTTATGATTTGTTTCTTACGTCTTATATTTTGGTTAATTCTACTAAGCTTGATCTTTGCACCACTCAAAACATATTAGAGTTCTTTGGCAGTCCTGTTTTCTTCCATTCTTTTTCTCCTAGTACTAGGTATACTTTTACCTTCTCACGTATTTTCTTCATAATTCTTGATAGGCATTCCTTCTTCATTAATCGCATTACTTTCTATCTATTCCCTCTCTTATCCCTATCTTTACCTTATCTTTTATTTATGCCATACCTAAACTTATGGCTTTTCTTGATTGCTTCTCGTCTATCTTATCTCTTCTTCTTTCGTGGTGATATTTCTCCTCCTTACAACATCTCTTTCCTTCTCCTCCGTCTTTCTCTCAATCATTTCCATTCCATTTATACCGCTTCCTCTCACTCAATATTATATATCGCTACTCGGGTGCCGCTGGCAAAATACTCATCAAACCCAACTCAGGGAAGATTTCCGGAAACCCATTTGCTCTATCACATTTCCTTTCTCCAACCATTGACGGAGAACCTATAGACTCGGTAGATTTGTGGGCAGCTCTGCTCTATTTCATTCTTGGGCCGCTGCTTTTGACGTATGCATACATGTAAAGGAATCATCATTCGTAATGAGTTGTCACTTGAAAAATTAATCACTTCTTGAGAAAAAATTCTTGTGAGTCAAGGCTTGTGAACTAGGTTATCAAGTCATCCACATGTCATGGTTCCCTTAGAGAAATCGCTTTTAGTACATAGGTGTGTACATCGTTATATATATAACTGCAAGGAGCTTTGAGATTATGGCTTTGGAAGTGTACATTGCTCTGCCTGGTGCTTTGAAGGATGCTAATGGTACACTTTTCTCAGAAATGGTGAGGAATTATTTGTTTTATAAAGATATTATAGTGTAGATGAATTAATCACTGAAAAAATATTTAAATGTATATAAATGTTTGTGAGTATTTGCATTTGTATATTTCCCAAATGTGTGTAAATATGTTCCTTGCAATTTATATCAAATTTACCCCCATTTATGATAGTATATATCTTTTATATTCCGCTTGACTTGTGCTGTACTTACTTGTGTTTTTGGACAAATAAAATTATTATTATTGTTATTATGCTCTTCTTACAGTTAATGTGTGTACAATAGCAGGCACAGCGAACTTTGTAATTTTCTGCTATTCTCTTTTTTCTTAATGTTTGTTGTATCATCGTTATTTACTCATGGATACCAACTCACTGTATACCAACGTTGTTTCCATCTGCTCCTGTACCCCGCCATCTCTATATAGTGTCCTTGAGACTCCTCTGCTTGACGTCATGCATGATTTTCGTTGCTCATTCCTCTTCCCCTTTCTCCGTTTTATCAAAACATTTTTCAATCCTCTATTTTATTGCGTGCCCTATTCAGTTTCTTTTCCCTGAATAGTGCTCAGAAGAGTCTGCCTTTCTTGTCCAGCAACTCAACATTCTTCTCTCTATCTACACACTATTTTTACCAAATCTTCGGCTTCGTTGTCCGCATCTTCTATTGTGATGGTTAGGTTTGCTTCGCATATTCAGATTTTCTTTGGCGACCTCTCCTTACACAGTATAGTTAAAGATAACATACCCATCGTTAAATTTCTCGCTTTCCTTCATTCCTAAAGGATTTCATGGCATATCCCGTGAATTCCTTCTCTATTGCAAACCCTTGCTCTTTTTTTATGAACTCAATTTTTTAATCTAATGAGTATAATTCTAGCATGATTCAGATGCTAGGCTTAGGTACGTATGATTCAAATATTCGCCAATAGATGGCTAGCAAACTCCCCAATACGTTCTCCGCTCCCTGACGAATGGTATATATGGCGTATACATTTTTCAAAATACAAGTATCCTATTCGGTACTTTTTGGATAGTTTGCCAATGTCTTAGCCTGTTTTCAAACTGTTGCAACTAGTGCTATTATAATATATCTATTGAATAACCTAAAATAATTGAAAGCAAATATGACTCATTACTTAAAATAGGTAATTTTGGTTAAAGGCTTAGAAAGTCGACGCAATCGACACTATTTTCATGCAAATTATTTCAGAGGAATATTTTCCAGTCATTCCGGATATGTGAATGTCTTTTGTCCAATCCCTACATTTATTAGCGAGTGATGAATTGAGGAAAATTATTAGTTATCCTCAATGAGAAGCCAATCCATGAAGGTTTTAATTAGTGCGAGGGCGGTAATCCGAGGCAGTAAGTGGAATCATGAATCAGAATTCGAGATTGTATAGTACCTTAATGTGGAATTTTTGGCCAACGATCGGCTTGGTAACCTAAATAGGCTCAAGGGTGTTACAGACGATGTAATTTTCATTAACGGATCCAGACTCGATGACGCTTCCTAAATCCTCTCACGTCAAATTAATAAGGATTTTAATCATTAATGAGTATACTTTTTTTCAGAGAAAGAATTGATTGGTAGGCTCAAAGCATTTAGTGAGATTTTTGTGATGAAATATAAATTAAGGTTGAACTTATGCTCGCTTGCTCTTTGTGTTGAAAAAATGAGATGATTTTACATTTAGTTCAAGGATATAAACGTAATTCAGGATGCATGTCGAAATATTTGAAATGCCAATTTGAAGCAGTTACAGAATTAGCTCAACGAAACTAGAAACAATATTCATGATAACATTGGATGCTTCCGTTGAGTAATATTTAAGATAATTTTAACTCAAAGCATAATATAGTTCTATACATATTCTTTTAGAAATCAAATAAGCGTAATACTGGGTCCATGATAATAAAAAAATATATTATATTTTTTAACAAAATTTTGACGTCTAATAATTTTTCTATTATTTTTAAATATATTTGTTAAAGTTTTCATAAAATAAGGACTTTACCGACTAACTTTTTCTTGACAATGACTTTTATGTCGTTGCTTCTAAGAAATATTTCAACATTAGAGGAGCTCTTCTTGTAAACAGAAATTTTTTAAGAAACATAAATAAAGGTAGTTCCATCTATTCCATAATACATCAATGGAAATTCCTGCGTTTAAGGAAATACACGATAAAATTTAGGAGACAGATTATATGATTAGGCGCGATCACAACTAAAAAGCAAGATATTTACATAATCAGAAAGGATAACTCGAAAGGCCGTAATTACCGGGGTAAATGAAAAGGAAACTTACCTCGGGGTGGTTCCGCTGCTGCCTATGGTGAGTCCAACGTCGCAGGGGAAGCACCTGTATCCAAAACACTAGATACGTATTTCGGAACCTATGGTTCCATCTTCAGTAGTCATGTTGAATAGAGGTGCTTCCCCTGCGACGTTGGACTCACCATAGGAAGCAGCGGAACCACCCCGAAGTAAGTTTCCTTTTCATTTACCCCGGTAATTACGGCCTTTGGAATTATCCTTTCTGATTATTTACTAACATCCGTGTCTCCTCTCTTTCCTTTCAAGATATTTACAGCAAAAAACGATATTCGGAAGTACTCTTTTCTAAATAGGGCTATCAAGGAATGGAAGTCTACTTGCGGAGGTTTCCTATCCCTTCCCAAAAAATGTCAAATGCTTTATTAAGTCTATAAGTATAATAAATAATTCGATGAGTATTCCTGCCGATAATGAAATGTGAGACGAGTAGGGGATCGCCTGGTAGGGAGATGTATGTACGGTGAGGACTTCGTAGGTCCTGTGGCCGCTAGAGTAGCCATGAAGCCCTATTACGAAATCGGAAAAATCTTACGTGATAAGTAATAATAACAAATGTAAACGCTAATTCAAAGTAATTTTGAGTTAATAACACGTTCTTTTTATGCTATTGTATTTAGTGAGCGATGATTTTTTAAATTTTATTTTATGTGCTGATATTATGTATTTGTACATGTAAGGATTCTGGCGAAATTTTCGGGTTGATTGTTAAATAAAAATTGTTTTTGTAGTAGTCGTTTAGATTATTTTATGAAATTACGCCTGTGCTATAAATTAGCGTAATTTGAAAACATATATTGTTAAAGGAAGAGTTGGTTAAAAATAATATTTTATTTTACTAATTATGTCTATCACCAATATCACTATTTTAGCGTAGATATAGAGTTTATGCGTTGGACATAGAGTTTTCAAATAGATAACTACCTAACATATTATTCATTGTAAGTCTTCTAATAGAATCCGTATTATTCACATACGACATTGAAATTTGATATTTGCTTTCTCCCTTTACAATCATGACTTGGGTAACTGATATCCAAAGCAATAGCTTGTCCACAATTACCATCACTCTTGGTTATTTTTTAACGATGCACTTTAGGTTTAACAAATATGGCTTACAAATTCGAATTTATTTACAAAATAAAATATCGTTTTTTTGCAATGCCTTCACACCATCAGTAATTCATGATCTTAATCTTTGTCTATTGACTAAATAAGCATCATCTTCTTGAATAGTTTTGCTCTATTTATATTTCCATAAAATGATGTTAAATCGTTACAGAGATTGCGAATTCGTGATTAAGTTCCCATGCACGTGGGCAGTTCATGTCGACATCTAGTAAGAGATTCTCTGACTTCCAGCAAGCAGTTCATGCGTTCCTCAAAAGATGGCGACGCGGCACCTTTGTCGCGCACTCTTATCCGGTGAGTTTTTCACATAATTCTTTTCCGTTTTAAATCCTCGTGCGTGGTAATTATTAACATTAATTTATAGAATGTTCGTGGATATTTTTGTTATGTTTTATAGTTATTTCCTATTTAACCGGCTAAGGGATTTGTTATGTTAAATACCGCTGTAAAGCATTTGTGCACTTGTTATTTACGAGTACTCGCACTTTGAAACTTGAAATGAACCGTGTATCATATTGACGTTAAGCATACACAATTACATTATTATTTGTCTTGGACCAACGAGAAAAGTATCAGACATTTTATTAAGCCTTCACTGAAAGTTATGTAGACACATTTGGAATTGATCTCTGGTGACTAAAATGAACACCATTTTAAAAGTTTAAAGGTAAAAGAGTGATTTAGACTGAACTTATAAAGAAAATAATTCACTGCGTCGTTGAAATTAATTCATTATTATGAAATGTGTTCAGTACATACATGAGTATGCATTTTTGATCTATAAGATTTGCGTATAAATAGAGATAGGCAATGCTACACGTACTTACACTTAGAATAATTAAGAGTAATTTAAGTTGAAATAAGAATGCCACTTTGGCCGTATTGGAGTATGTTCTATACATTTTAATTTAAAGTTTATTTCGGATTCGCAATTAAGATTTAATAATAATATCAATAACAACAATTACAATAATAATAACTTCTATAATGGATACAAGAAGATAATCACATTAACATACATTTTATTAAATATTTCCAACGATACACAAATAGAACACAGATTTGCTTCAATGCAAGCTTACCGCGATTAATATTCACCCTCGATTTTTAAACTTATTTTTCATTTACGCTTTCATCACAGTTGTTAGTTTTTAGACATCTCGCAAATTTATCTACAACAAAACTTTTTTTTAAATATATACAAATTAAATGGTCGGAAAGACCTTTATAAAACTATAAATTAATGCATATTCAGACCAATCCTGTTTTAAATAAATGTGATAGTGTATAATCGGATGTCATATCACGGAGAGTTACGTTAGGTTACAGTTTCGTTTTAGTATATTATGAGTAGGACCGGCCGAGAGGTGGACATCTAGCATCCGGGCCCCAAGCTTGGGGGAACTCCATTTTTAGAAAGTAACTTTGTTAATTCGTTGAGGATAGACTGTATACCAGCATGACATTTTGTCGTAATAATGATCGCGATGTATAAATCAACAATTATTCGTCGGATGGGCAGAGGAAGCCGATTAAGGGGCCCCATGAAAATTTGCACCTGGGTCCCCTTTCGGATTCTGATCGTTCTGATCAGGGTAATCTCTGATAGCTTAATGGTATAACAGGGAAATATTTTACACTTTTGACAGCATGAATGGGGAATTAGTATTCATTTGTCGGAACTCAGGTTCTTAGACAGCTCCCTGTAAAGTATAATTTACAATCGAACGACTTTAAAGATTTTAAAAACGACGTATTTCTTCTGAACGAGCTAACATCTTCTAGGCAGACCAATAGGGGTCCGAACTCGAGAAGTAGAAATCACTTATGCAACTTAAATTTAGTTTCTGTTGAAAGTAATAACCTTTAGCTTTACTTATCCGTGAGTAATTGTAAATTGATTATTATTAATAGATTAGATTAAATAGATTAAGTAAGATATCAGGAAATATTTTTCAATTATTTTGTTTCATAACGTCACAACTTGGTAAGAAGTCGAACAGGCAAATATTCATGTATATACACACGCGAAGATTACTTGTAAATCTCGATGCATTAGAAAATAATGGGAACTTAAAAGCATGTTTAGAAAGAAAACCTTTACTAGAGTAAATGAGAAAGGGCTTTTGTAAAAGTCTCTGGGGGTCATTTAAGAGGTTAAAAAGGTGAACAAAAGGTGACATTTTTATAAAATATGCTTCAGTTTTCATAAAATCCGCTTTTACGTGGAAGTAGTTTCATGAACATCACTGTTACTTTTTAAGAATTCAGATGGATGGAAATACCTAATGGAATATGAAATACCGATGTTTCACATCGTAGAAAAGTTGTTCCCGTTAAAGGGTACGAGGTTATTAAATACCAAAGGTCCAAGTCTAGAACTAGAAAATAAATGGGAAAGTTGTGCTTGATTTAATTAGAAGTTTTCGTATCTATTCCATTATACGACCGGAGTGAGAGATTTCTCTGGAGTCATATATATAACGGAATATTTTCCGTTTGTATTTTAGTATATGGATGTACATTACATTTACTTCTGTTCAGGCTTATTTATGGCCGTAATTATATGGAAGCTATTGAAATGTGAGCGACACTGGATATCCGTATTTGATTTGGTTACTTTGTAATGAATGCAATGGAAAGCGCAATTGATTAGGTCATTCTGTTGCACTTTTGTGGTCATTTTTCGTTCTCAGCATTCTGGCTGAATAAGGAAAGCAGGACTTCAGACTGCAAGACTAGCAGACTGCCTCACTCCTCATTTTGCCTCATCCTCTTTCCAAGACTTCCGGTAGCTGATAATGGCGTGGATGAGGATTTAATTTTTATTTGGGAATGTTGATTTTAATTTATTCGTGTTTTACTTGTTTATGCTTGGTTCATCTGATCATATCTATTCATCTTCGAACTAACAATTTTCACGAAGAGCGATTCTGTTACTGAAATTTTAGATGATACATTAATACCAATAACCATCGTGATAAGAATTCTCTCTATATATTCTCGACATTTCTCAAATTCGATGCAACAACTGAAATCATGCATGGGAGTCAGAAGAGTTTCCTCTTTTTCCGCATACTAATGATTTGTTTCGGCCTAGATTATATTTACTACAAAAACTATCAAAAGATCGTAATAAAAATTAGTCTGCAAGAATAATGACTTCTTTGGTTTATTTTATGGCTTAAATTCAATGAAAATAGTATATTTTTGTAGCATAAAATATCCTCCTCGAAATATTTTAGTCCAAACCTCAGCAGATGAGCTTTTATACAAATAGGAAAGCCTAAGAGATATCTAATGGGAAACATTGTGATTCTAGCATCAACGTCTTATGAATGTAATATATTCCATTTGCATTTTGGTACAGACTGGAGGGAAATCTTTGATACCCTATGGTTAACTTGAGGTTTATCTTGAAATAAAACTTTGCTAAGATCTGTTGAGGATTTTTGAAAGATATATCGTAAGAAAAGCTGCGCCTTAGTATCCTTTAATGTTTTGGATAAGAGTCGAACTACTGTGATTCATTTTTCTCGTCCTCCACAATGGCTGTGCTAAATTGATAGCGTGTCTGGAAGAAATGTGTACTTTCGATTCTTTCTACACATGGGCAATCGAATGGTCGCTACATCAGAAGGTTTCTTTTATGTGTACCATAAATATCAGATGGCAGATCACGCTTACCTCTCTCTTTGCGAGATATACTGACATCTTAGAGTCATCTGAAGATGCTTTTGTAGGTGAAGGCTTCTCTAAGAGGACTTTAGGAAGCTTTCTCATACGTTCCATACCGTTTTGGAGAGAAACTTCGACGTTTTTTCCCATCCAATTTATTGGGCTTTGTCGGGTTCCATGGCTTCCCGGTCTTCGGGTCTTGGAGATGAGACGGAGTTTTGGGTTGGGCGGATTCTGTCGATATCTCAGTCCGAGAGGAAGGGGTTTTCACTTAAGCACTTCGCGATATCTAAAAGGGGATGAGTGTTTCTAGAAGACCTCACTTACTGCTGTGTCTCAAGCAACGTACTAGGAGCAGTGGAAATCCCTCTCCAGAAAGTGCGTTGACGGCTTTTGGAAATATTAAGTACACAAAGATTTCAATAACCAGACTTCATTGCAGTTAAGATCGTATTTTGGAGTAGTGTAGCAATAGTTCGCATTTAATCAATTATTAAATCACCCGCAAAATATGCAATTTTAACATAAAATGTTTCAAGAACTTCAAATGTTGACGACGTAACACCGTAACAACCCTTACTGCCTGTTTATACAGCGGCAAGATTAATGTCAGGATGTTTGAGGATAATTGTTCTTAAATACCAGATTTATGGACATATTTCCTCATACATACTTAATATACGTTAGCTTGTAATAAGTTGATATTCAGCTGTATATATATATATCGGTATCTCTAGTGCATATAACTTGAATTGGAACACGCAGATTCGAAAGATCTGCGGTAAAGGAATCAAAAGGCTCGGTTTTATAAAATGCATTGGCGATGAATACGATGGAAAGGTTAGAGATCGATGGCTTTTCACCTTGGTCTGGCTCCATCTGGAATATCCGGCAAGTGAATAGGTTTTAGCGAATAAAGCGTGTATCCGCAAACACGAGAAGGTGCAGCACAGAGCGATCAATTTTGTCAAAAATACAACTATAAAATGCGATAAAATAAAAAGTTCACCAAGTGCGATAAAGTCAAGGGAGATTACGTAGAAAAATAAAATAATTTTTTAACCGAAAATCGCCGTCTTTCATTGCCAGGCCGAGAACTTTTCACCTTACCCTCGTATGCTGTGCTATGCATGGTTAATTCCTAATGGTTATATTCGAAATGTATGCAATCAAAAGAAAAGGGATTAGAAGGTAGGCTGCGATTGCGTCATAAACTCAAAGAAGTTAGGTTTGCAGAAAACGTAGTCGATATCATGCGAACCCCATTCCTTCTCAGCCGATTCGTGTGTCAAAGAAGAGCAATAGATGGTAGCACATGTCGTTTTTAAAACTTATTATTTCGCGAGTCATAAGCGTTAATAAAAAATAAAGAAGTAGTTCGGTTGCCCGTTGTTTACGCCCCAAGCCGTATGTCGAATGGCTACTTGCGAGGTATTAATGTTGATGTAGATAGTTATCGAAAATTTCAAAAATTAACTTTAAATTAATGGAAGAATGTATTCAGAATGTGCAATTATCTCATTTTTTCAGATTTTGCTTTATGAACGACCCAATATTCAGGGTACCCAGACAGATGTGACAGTTTTGTACTAATAATGACAGTACTATTTTTCCCCACTTCTCTGCTGCTTACATTATGTTTTGTGCACAGAATTTTTATATTTTATTTGTAATATATTTCAGCCAACAATATTCTGCCAGGATTCGTCGTATTTACACATATACGAGTAAAATGCTATGCATAAAATGCGCTGAGATTGAGAGCCGGTTCTCAGGAAAGCAACATGAATATTAAGGTCACATAGCGAAAATGCAATTGTTTAAGAGACAGCCAATTTCACGAGGAGTCAAAAAATTAAGAGATAGGAAAATTTAAAATCTTATTTCCTTTACAAACTTTCATTGATAATCGGATGAAAAGAAGATGAACTCAAGGAGAGTATCATGTATTTGGGCACAGATAATGTTAATAACATTTACAGATTGACGATGTTTTGTCGAAATACTCCATGTTTAAAGGAAAAGAGACTTCGTACTTTTTCCGCAGGATTTTAGTACAGACACGACCAGGTTTCAGCGAATGATCGCCATCATCAGGTAACATAGCAAAAACCATAAGCATATTTAAACCCAGGAAAGACTGGCGGAAAGATTGACAGTTAGAGAAAGGAGGTGAGGGAAGAAGAAAGGCAGAGAGGAAGTGTTAAGAAAAGGGGTTGGGGAGCGGAACTGTAGGTAAAGGAAGATTGTCAGTGGGTGGTAGGATATATTGAAGCAGTGGGGAGTGGGAAGGGAAAAGTTAACTAATGTGCATTTCTCTGAAGTAATATGTGAAAGGACCTCAAATGCTCCAAGAAATTGAGCCTTTGGGTTCTGTTAGTAAAGTGCAAAATATACCGTACAAAATCCGAAGAATGGTTGCTTTCAGGCAAGTGTTAGGCAAAATGAGAATGGGTGGACTGGTTTACAAAATATCTTTTACGTTCTTTAGTTCCAATGACGAAATTACATAATATGTAATTCCCCGTCCTGCATACATTGCAATATAGACGAAATTTATATCTCAAATTCTAATTTTTTACCCTTAGGAAACCATCACACTATAGATAGTAAAGTTAGAAGCTGCTTACCGCCACAATCTGTCTTGTTTATCCCTCTCCTCTTTTCCCTTTCCAATTTGTCAACCCTTTAATTCCCTTCCTTACGCCTCTACCCTTCCACGACCTTTCCGCTTCCCTATCGTCCCTCGAACCTATTCTTTTTCCGCGTCATTCACTCCCTTTTTTCATCATTAGACATCCGTTTCCTGCGCAACTCGAAATTTTTCACCCGAGAAACCCATTCTCTGTTCTTTTTCACCCTCTGTCCTCCGCCTACCGCCCTTTCCTACGCTCCTTCATTCCTAGCCGCCGTCAAGCTTCCATTTATTTCGTTCGTCACTCTTTAGGTTGCTGGCCACGAAACGCAATTTTTTTCAGCTGCTCGATGCTAACTAATGGTGGAGGAAATTACGTCCTCGAATCACGTGTGTTTGGAAAAAAATAGTGTAAAAACTCGGTGCAATTACCGGGAAGTTAGTCTCCTCGGAGCTTTATTATTTTTTTCATGTTTGTAATCCTCGTTTGGCGTTCTTTTAGTGCGTGAGGAATTTGAACTACACGAGGAGGTGAAAATGACGGAGGTGTAAGCGGTTTTCACCTTTTATTAACGAGAGTCTTTGAAAAGAGAGGCCAGGAACTCGACCTTCAGTTAATTCACGCTAGGCTTTTTTATCCCTGCACAGCCCACTTTCCATCTCACTCACTCCTCTTTGTCTCTCGGACTTTTCTTTGAAGTCAGAAATTTCTCTTTCCCACCCCACTCCATTCTCTCCTCCTTCAGTTTCCCCATTTTCCACTCTAGTATAACACTACTATGCCTTTACCACTCCGCTTCCATTCTCTCCATCTTTTGTTCACTTACTCCTCCTATATTTCGCTTACTTTCCTGCAACCCTCCTAAGTTGCATTTTTGATCACATAAGTGAATTGGTGCCAAATTGAACTTTATTTATACTATATAACTTACCTTGTTGTTTTCCTATAATTTTATAATGTGGATTTCCATTTTTAAATGAACTGCTATATTTTCTACTTAATTTTTACGTTAACAATTTTATGCATCTCTAATTAATGAATTCGTGTAATTTTTAAGTGGGCTATGCCCGTAATAAAGCCTTATCATTACTATTATAACATCTCTCTTCTCGATTTTTCTGCCACGTATTTTTTCATATAGTTTCCCGTGTTTGTAACATCTTCTATCCTTCCATCGCCATAAAATTGCCGTCTCTCTCTTACTAACAGTGCATTGACCGTCGCACTCTGCTGCATAAGAGGTTCGTTCAAGTTCTAAGGCCTCCAAATGTTTCACGAGAAAGTGCTTGCCCCAAAAAATTGAAAATTCTGTTACTTCTCGACGTAATTGTATTCGAGACTTAGACTTTTTTTACATCATCGCCATGATTCTGAGGCTGCTGACAATTATTTATCGTTTTCCCAATTCCAAATTTGAAAAGAGAAGAAAAAAAGTGCCCGTTCTAGTTCCAAAATCTCCAGTTTTTTTATCAGCATTGAGAATAAGTAGAAATACGCGGTTGCTCTTAAAAGACACGGTCTAAAGATTTTAGCCGTAAATCTATTTCGTATTTCTAACATACCTAGATGGTAGCAATAGACCTTGCGTAAAACTTTGGAGATCTTAGAGCTTGAATGCACCTCTATTTTCCAGAGATTTCCCAGTGGGCAAAACACACCGCTAAAGAAGCGTTCTCAGCAGCCTTGAGTTCATGGGGAAGACATTGTGAGAAATGCGTAAAACTTCACGGGCGTAAATCTAGGGGGAAAGTACTTTTTTCAGGAAAATACTTGTAGACCTTAGAACTAGAAAGCACTTCGTACCTGCTGTAACTATCCACTGCCATTACTTTCGAGATTCAGGTAAATATGCTCTGTTGTATTAACTGTCATTTTTTGGTAATGAGGTTTATTTAGATTTTTTAAGACATGCCTGACCTTGTGACCGGAAGTTTAAATTCCAATAGTATGTTATTAAAATGATAGTGGAAATAGTGGTTTCCATAATCCTCCTGGAAACTATTAAACATACCTTAGGGCTAATTTTATATGGATTGTATTTCATTAGTTAAATAACTTAATAACAAGTATTTTTCCTTGTTTTCGTCGAATTCTTGGCCCAATTTTAGTTTGAGAAGACAGTGTAAATAAATTATGTTAACGCAAGTAATACTTTGTTGTGCATTTCTTTATCAACGAGCGTATTTCTTTATCAAATCGTTATTAGAGAAAGTTTTACTAGTACAGAGCGTAATGTTCCTGAAATCTTCTAGTGACAGTTTGGATTTTCTCTTTTAATAATACTAGCTCATATTAACCAACAGTTTGTAATTATCCATTAGAGATACATGACGTTTAAATTCCCAATTACCTTTGGCTACGACTGAGTTTAGCTTAGCAATTAAATGGAAATCTTAGCCCATATGCAAACTTATTCCAGTAGGTCACATTATTTATAAGGTAATCTAATTTATCAGATATTTTAAGAGTTTCGATGGAGAAATAGTTTTTCGATTTCTATTTTATGTTTTAGGTGATAAGCATATATTCACCTCATCTCTGCGGTCTTTATCTGTAAAGTAATTAATATTTGGAATTACCCTTACGTTAATCGAGGAGATAAATCAAAATTCATTGAAACGATTTCTTGTTTTAGAGTCATCGGAATGCTGAATTGCTAAGTTAAATATGAAAGTTTCTGACATTTGAGTGCTCAATCTATCTCATTCACCCCTCTACGATCTCTCTTTCTGCTCGGCCAGGGCAATTCCATTTTACTCAATTAATAAAAGTACTGTATTTCTTTTTTCACACTTCCTTTGATATATTTTTCATTAACAGCAATATCTGACGTTGAACTAGAAAGAGGTATCGACTTTTAAGCTGATTGAAGAATAGTTACATAGCCGTGGTTCTCACTTTACATAAATTTGGTATAATATCCAACGTTGTCCATCCCTTTGACTTTCCTTTCTTTGCCATTCTACACCAGCACTTAGTGCAATTCATCGCTTGTCATATCTCCTTTCTCTCTCTTATTTTCGAAAATTTACCATCGTGTTATTCTTAGCTTAAAGCTCTTCTATTTTCCCTCTTCCCCTCCACTCTTGTTTCTCCATTCTCCCTGTGGTTGCCTATTTTGTTTGCTCGCCACACATGTTTGTTTGCTTCCTCTTTTGGCTATCTTCTCTCCTTTGCTTGATTTGTTCTCTATCTTCTTTCTCTTTCGTTCCCTGGTTTACTCTTTTCCCAATCCATTCTTTGCTACTTTTCCTCTACTTTCCTCTCTTCGCATTCCTACGTTTTTGAGTCTAACGGCAGGCGGTCCCTTGACCAGTCGAGTATCGAGTAGATATGCTTCGTGAAGAGAAAAAGAAAGCATATTAAGAGTAAAATATGTAAACGAATTCCACGCAATTAATTCTTAAACGCCCAGTTCTTTTTTAAACTATGAGTAGAGGGTTTATTCAGTTAGCCATAGTTCTCTTTATTAATTTACCCAGCAGCCTGAAAAATGTAAAATGCTTCATTTCCATTCGCTTCCTCTAACAATCGAATTTATACAGTTTTCGTAGCTCGTTCGTACATTTATCATGGAATCTCGTCCATGGATTGTAGAACGCTAATTGAAATAATTAATATAATTTGCTTGAGAAAGGCGTTTTTAAATTTCAGGATTGACCAAGTCTGTTAAAATGATATAATGCCGAAGTGTTTACATTTTCTTTTAATAAATGTGTTAACTTATATCTATAAGTATGAGAATGTGTGAAAACTGATCTAGAAAAATATTTCTGCTGTTCTGTGCACAGTAATGAATTGAAAAATTATAATTCTATCCGAGTATTGACCGTTTACGAGTTAATTCATATAACTAATTTACTCAGTGATTTGCAAAGTCAGCATCCAGAGAATGAATTTTGGTGGTTCGAATTTTAGAAAATATAATGATTCTCTCCTCATCCCACATATAGACGAAATCCTGATGTATATAATCAAATAATAAATAAATAACGCCTCTCTTTAAGCTAGATTGGGATTATAAAGTCAACTCTCCCATCCTTCTCAACGTCAATGTAGAATGGGTCTAATCAGTAAATCGTAACGACATTTAATTTAAAGTTAAAAGAGAAAGAAATATTGAATTGTGAATTGAAAAACATACTAAGTGAATTTCAGGGAAAAGTGTCCACAATATATCGAATTATAAAGTCCATCACTGAGTTGTGGATATGCGAAAGAATGCGATGAATTAAAGGATTACGAAACTACAAAGTGAAGTTTTAAAATTCATACCTTCCTATGTTTTTGTTTAAATCTAAGCCGAAGGGTTTACTTGGAGGACACTAAAATAGAGTCTGTAAATTGTGTGTTTACTTACCTCAAACTTATGCCAATAATGGTGTCTTGCATGCTTCCATAATAAACATTTCAGAATCACACTTTTGTATGAATGTACCATGAATTTGAAGAAACAAAGGAATTTAAAAAATTGATTCATGATAGGTTTCACGCTATACCAGTGGTGCCAAAGCTTAACTTATGTTTTCAGTTTGTTCGCCGTAATTGCGAAGAAATTTCGCACTGCTCACGAATTCAAACATTCAATAAAGGTTTTAGCTGCTATGTATTTGCAGGGAATGGAGGGACCAGGAATGAGTTTGATTATGCTCTGTAAATTGCTCATTAATTCGGTAATTGAATTTTCATTGCCATTTAAATGAAGAACAGTAAATTGAGTACTCTTTGAACATAGATGCCGTAATTTTACAGATGCAGTATTCCCCTAAAGCTGTTATTTCGGAGTTATGTTGTAGAAGCATGGTAATCATTCTTGTTCAGTGGCGATAATAAAGTTTGTGAGCTTGCCTACGCGGTATTGGGATTTTATTGTGGTGATTGCAAAGTTAACCTCAGTTTATCATAAGATTTTATACAGGTCGATTCAATTAAATTCGTTCCATAAAAGTAATGTAATTAATTTTTTCTTTTTTATTTTCATCGCATTTATACTCACACTAATCAGTGGCTTTAATATTTTTCCAGTATGACTATTCCGTAAAAAATTGCCGGTATTTAAAATATCGCATCTCATGTATCGAGCTCTGTTTGCTCACCTTATCGGCATAGTTTTTATCGTACTTTCACTTACCAAGAGTCGTGCTAAAAATAAAAATTTTGCGATAAACATTAATTCAAAGATTTTAAATGATTTTTTAGGAATTGAACGTATTAGGTAATCTCAAATTGATTCTCACTCAGTGCTATAGCTTTGCGATTCACAGCGAGCCTAAAGTTGATTATCTAAGCTTTTGAATTAGTAACACGATAAAAATATGGATCGTAATAAATTAAAAATATGCTTTTCAAGAAGTTGACCGTCAATTTTTAGAAACATTTAAAAATATTTTCACCTGTAATGATTACTACTACGGAAAATCAGTATTTCGATTGGCCACTACGATGTTCCTCTCTTTAACTTTTCCTGATGGGACGTCATCCCTTCACTTTCCTTATCACTCTTCCGTTAATACGTGTCAGTAAATCTCTATCGAACAGTGGGGGTCTTCCTTTGTACTATCTAAAATCTCATGCTATTCTTTTCTGCTTCCTTTCGTCTTCACATCCGGACCCGCATTTTCACTCCAATCCCACTCTGCACCTTCCCTTCCGTTCCCTTTCTGAAGCTACATTTCGATCCTTTATTCCATCCAATGCTCCAGTTTATTTAATCTCTAAATCACTCTTTCCTATCTCGTGTTTAATTCCAACTCTCTGGGGGGGAAACTTTCTATTACACGCTCAAATCCATTCTCGGATTTTCCTTCCTTGCTCCTGACCATTTTTATTTATATATA
>KZ308373.1:287609-357261 GCA_000376725.2 Ladona fulva
TAAGTGCACGGGGATAATCAGTTTTTATAATTTTTATAAGAAATGTACGTAAAGTAGGCTTTCATGACTTGAAAACAGTTTAATAAATATTATAAATAATTTATACGCTAAAAATATATTGATTTATTACGATCTAACGGTAGAATTGTTCTGTGCTTAGGAGGACTAGATATATACGATACTAGATATATTTTTAAACTAAATTAAGTCCCGTTATGCTTGACGGGGGCGTTTACTAGTTTCTACGATGCTGAAACCTCCAGGAAAACTATTTCCATCTATGTAAAGTCCTGGGTTCGAACCCAGGAGCGCAACCATATAATAAATGATGTTTCACATGGTAGAGTAAAAACTTTATTGTAAGCAAATATTTTGTACTGCTATAACATACTCGATATTCTGCAACAGAATCAGTTTGTAATTGCGAAATCTCAGTTTTTGCGCGATAACACCGCGAAATCTTTACATACCCAAATATATTAATTTTCACTCACTTTTAATACATTCTACTCTATGTCCTTTACTCTAATACATTTCATATTTTGGTTTGAACTGAAACTACGTTGGGACGTCATAAGGAAAACTATAAATCGTAACTCTATCCGTATTTCATTCGTAATCAGGAAAATAAAAGTCTCTCCCGAGGAGAGGGTGAAGGGTGAACTATGAGGTGTTTACTGAGGGTGGCAAATAAAGCCAGACGAAACTATAACTCGAACCTGGATCTTTTAGTTGCCTGACATCAGATCTAATTACAGCAGTATCCCTTCGCAAAATTTTGGGAACTTTAATGAAAACTCGAATACTCTCTTTTATTTATTCCTTTATTGATGCTGTAACTCGGTTTCACCAGATGACAGCTGAGGAATTTATTATATTATACATTTATGACGGAGAAAATTCAGTCGCTTTGATGGAAATCGCTTGTTTTCAACGAGCGTTGCATAGTTTTTATGAAAATAAATATAAAAAATATTTTTCAACGTGGCCAGATCGATATCTCTTCGGCAATCGACGAATGAGAGATGACATCAACATTGAGAGTGTTAACAACGATACGGATTCATATTTGTCGATCAGTCAGATGATTACAATAGTTAGTCCGTGACAATTAACATAGTCCTGGATCGGCCCTTCGTGAGTAAAATTATGACGTTTTTACGCCAATAGTATACTAAAATATCACTCAGATGTAGTAATTTTGAGATGCATATAGTGGCAAGAACTATGGTTAGTGAGATATCTAATTCGGTCACCATTTTGTGAAAAACACTACCGTATTTCTCTTATATTTACACTTCAGCAGATATTCCTTTACTTCATGGGTACTGGAAATAGCACAAATATCGCCTTAGACAATATGACCTCAAATAGGAGATGTAAATATTTAAAGAGATACTTCTAGACTTTCGAGAACTCGCCTAGCGTTTTCAAGGTTAGTATCGTAAGAGACGACCATAGTTATAGGCTCGTGGAGACATGTTTACTCAAGATCCTAGATATGGCTCATTTAAAGAGAGGAAGGGTTACTTTTGGCCTTCAGATGTATTTCCATAAAGCTAAGTGCGTACGGAGGAGTTTTTTTTATTTCAGAGGGAGTATCATTTTTTGAACATTCCCATAGAATACGCGAATCCACATCTATGAGTTAATAATTCATGAGAATCGAACTTGGGCTGCAGAAAATTGGGTAACAGTCCAAATAGGATTCATACAAACTTTTCTTTGGGGATTTTATTATTCAAATCCAAGGTTTATCATCTAAGGTCAGAATTCTTTACGAAGAGTTATATCTGAGTTTTTAATGTTTTAAGTAATCACGCCGTTTTTCCCCGAATCTCTTTCGGTTTCTAAAATAAATACTAAGGTTTGCCAACATATAATTTGTCAGTGAAACTGAAGATTGCACTGTTGTTACATAAGTCGAAAGCCCGTACATTAGTATATATTCTTTATGATATAATCATTGTGATATAATCGATATTCGGCAATTTATAATTATTCCAGTGTATAATGTAATATCTGCACAAAGTAATTGTTTCCTGTAACATTTTCTAATACCCTGAGATATTTCAGAATACATATATTTCTTTTAAGTATATTTTTTTTCGGGGAATACAAGTTTCTTTGGTCAATTACATCTAATGCTGAAACTTGCACGATTTAAAAAGATATTTGACATGTTTGGAAGCTAAAAATATTTATATGCTGAGTTTTTCTTAGACTTTTAATGTAAACTGAATTTTAAGTAAGCTATTGTGTTTATTTAATTATTGTTGACCTAATAGTGATGTGACTTTCTCCTACAGTTTCATCTGAAGTCTGTTAATATAAAATTATATTTTAAACTTTGTTTCTCATTCAGAACCATATCATTGAAGCATTTACGCTATACCGCCACTGGAAAATCTCGCTATCGAAGAATCGTAGAAAACTCTATATATTATTTGCACCAATAAAGTTTAAAGTTACATTAAGATTATATAGGACTATTTCGTATTTATGTTTGTCGGCTCTAAATTGGCACAGAAATTAAGACAACATTTTTCTTCTTGTTTCTGAGATTTGAGTGTCACGTGTAAAAGAACTATTTAAGCAGTACTGAGATTAAAGGCGTAATTAGGCTAGAGTTTGCTCGGAGTAAACTAACGTTACAGTTGAAAGTTTGAGAATATCCAATGAAGCAGACTGTGGATAATGTGCTGCTCTAAGAGCACGGTAACTTCCACAAGAGTCGCTGCTTAGGTGGAGGATTATACAGATGGTTATGGGATTTAAGGAAAAGCCTTTGATGTCCTACTTCCTGTTCTAAAATAATTACTTTCATGTCTACCCATGCATTAAAGGTATTAAGAAAGGCTGATAAATTATTGATTCATGGAATCTAAGGAAAGGGATTATAAAATATATGCAATGAAATGGAAAACATTTGGTGCCTCACTTTTTATTCTAAAACAATTCATTTCGAGTATAAAATGTTGCATTAAAATACTATAAAAGGCTGATAAACATTTTATACATGTATTACTACAGGAACTAAGCTCAAGGGATATGCTAAAGTGGCACTCGAGGGAATGAGGCTAACGTAAAAGGATGAAAAACTCAGAAAGGAGGAGCGAGTGAAAGGCTGCGTGTGTGATGTTCCCTTGTATGGCGCAGGGGAAGGAACGCCATCGCATAAGTATATCCAGTTCCTAGAAAGTTTCTCTGTGGGGGGAAGAATGCAGAAAATTAAGTGGTCAGGCTGAATGAGAAATGGCGATGTTCAACTACAAATGGAGAGAAGTAAACTAAGAAATCTAACGTAGGAGGAAAGAATAGGGAGAATAGCAGCGAAGAGGTGTTGAGAGGGAAGTACGATGGAAAAATGTAGGAACAGGTTTAAGCTAAAATATGGGCTTCTAAAGATTAGTCAGTACCATTAGGATCTCAAGAGAGGGATATAGAATAGGGGAAAATGAAGAGTTTGATATGGCAAGTAATTCCAGACTTTTCTAAAACCAGAACACAAATGATCATATTACCATAATATCATATCATATTATCATTATCATATATTGTTGATACTCTTCATCTTCACCATATCTATAAAATTTATTTTGCATTTTGAGCCTCCGGAAATGCAGAAATAAGGTTTTCAAAGTAACACGTCTTACTTGCATGGTAATTTACCTTGGGCAAACAGGCAGATATTTAACCGCACGGGTTAAAGAACGTAATTTTTTGTAAAAGGTTCACAAGGATCACACTTTTCATAACACCTTGTTCATCATAATAACTCTTCTTACTTTTTCTGCTCATCTCTCAAAACATTTACTTTAGGGACAAAAATTACACGTTTTTGAACAAATAGAGATTTTACACCAAATAAAGAGTAAATGCACTTTCACACACCGATTGATGACCTCCTCTCTCCTGCTGTTGACGGTCATCCTTGTTACCTAACTCCAACTCCCTTTTCCCTCCTTAACTCCTCTTTTAGGGTGTCGTGAAAACCTGCACTAACCTACTGGTAGTATAAGCTAAACGATATAAAGGATACTGAGTATATGGAAATCACTTGAGCAGTATTGTAGCAATTAAACTTAAACTAACTCACAGATATTGGCGATGTTTTGTGGAAATACTCCATTCTTGAAGGAAAAGAGACTGTACTTTTTCCAGAGGATGTTATCACAGACTCGACCAGGTTTCAGCGAATAATCGCTATCATCACCACCTGATGATAGCGATAGATGAAACCTGGTCGTGTCTATACCAAAATCCTGTGTAAAAAGTTCAAAGCCTCTTTTCCTTCTAACTTAAGCTAACTCACTAAATAAATAAAAATCACAAAGAAATTAGAATTTTAAAAGTTAAAATCATTTGAGAAATTTAGGAATGATGTTCAATAAAAATACTGAAGAAGTATTGTGACCGTATGTAAGGATGTTTGGAATTAAAGATGTTTCACATCCATCGTGCTCCTCTCTATCGTAGGAAAAAATCATTGTAGGATTATTATTCGGCGTGCACGAATGAAAGTTTATTTCCCGAAGCTTTGGTATAATCCCATTCATCAGCGATGCAGCGTTAATTTCATTTCTCAGCCACGCCATCGTTTATGAATTTTAGATCCTCGATAAAAAGCTCCGTGACACGGAAATGCTGGAAGTATGTCAAAGTGGAGATAATGGATACAGCAGTTACTCCAACGTCGCTTATTGCAACGAAGTTCGTTATTCGGAAATTGGTATTTCGAGAGAGAAGAGAGATTGCACGACGTAGTTTTCCATTGCAATATTTCCAGTTAGAAAAGCAATTTATATAGCTGGCAAAATGGGGGTAAAATGGTTCACAGAGGGTTGTTTGGATCGAAATCTTCATCAAAATTTTAATCTAACGAACCAGCGAAGAAGTCCATCAATTCGCGAATAACTATGTTTTCACATATTATTTGAATGAAATATTTTGGGAAATTCCTTGATATTTTTCCTCTTTTCGGTATTTTCAGCTGGTACATGGTTAGATTCAAGTTTTTTTTAGGAAAAATTGCTACTCTAAGATAGTTGATAAGCTAGCTGGTAACTGTATGGACGTTCGAGACTTTTTAAGATAAATCGACCTTTTCAATAAGAATCGGTTAAGTCATTGTTGATCTAAAAATGTTCAATACTCCAATTGTTAAGCCTTGAATTCACGAAGCTTTTATCTACAAGAGAAATGAATAATTACTCCTAACATAACAGCGGAGAATTGGCAGCTATAATTTTGGTGTGTAATATTTCTCTCTGATAATTTTTTACGGTAACGGAAGATTTACGAAGAAATTCCGTTTTATAAGAAGATATATTTGGATCATTTTACAAAAACATTACTTAATAGTCAATAAAATATTAGAAATCAATTTAAAATATAGTTGCTGTTAATGGTTCAGAAGATCTATCCATATTTTATTCATATGGTGCCTGCATAAAATTTAGTGCCATGATGGGCTTTGTTTTTAATATTTCAGAATATTCGGTGAAATATTAGTTATCAGTTACAAATCAGTTTTTTTTTCTTCAATTACTGGAATTGGTTGACTAAGTAGTAGATACTGATTAAAAGAACTCTATAGTATATTTCAGACATAAAATTAATGTATCGAGTTAACATTAACCTCAAGGTAGTCAAGTTCCGTCTTCGTGCTAGCTTTTGCCATCCTAGATGAAACTGAACGAAAATTTTAAATCCTGTGTTTTATTAATGCATCAATACGAGAGCTAACTAAAAGGTTGCATTGACAGTCTCTTTAAAATGTGCTCTTACGTACTACGATTTAATCCCAACGACCTCGGTCTAAATTTAAGTAAAACTCTTATACTCGGCTACCCCTTTGGCATCCTTCCAGCATCCGAATTTCTATCGCTTTCTTACAGTTACTCTTGTAGAGTAAATTCAATCTATGCTTTCTCTCTCTCTCATTCATTTTATTCTTTTCTTCGATAAGTAAGGATAAATAAGAAGGCCATTCTTTAATAAATAAGGAACTAATTATCGGAACTACTTCTCTTTTTTAGCTTCATTACCTATTCGTGTATGTACTCAATGATTCTAAAATCTAACTTGCTCATCACTTTAACTGCGATATAAAAGAACTAGGTTCTTCGTAGCTGATAGAATAAGGGTTCTTTGTAGCTGATAGAATAAGAAATTGGAACAACAAAGAAAATAACACCCTCGTAAACTTTGAAGTTAGATGCTATATAGTGGAACGTAGTTATATCAAGCTATTCATCCTGAATACTGCTAAGCTCATTTTAGTTTGTAGTTGCAGCTAATGTAGGGTTGTGAATAAGAACCGTTTTATTGGAAACTATCTTTTAGAGTAGTCAATTCTATTCCGGAAGGCAGTGAACATAAAGTAACATTGACCGTTGGTAACCCTGGTGTTTCAGTGGAGGATTTGGACAAATGGTACAACACTTAACTTAGAAAGCGACCCATAGACCAAATGAACTATACCGTAAAGAACCAAATATATACTCGGTTTCGGCGAAGTGTGATGAATGCGTCGACTCATTCAATTCAGGACCTCGTCAAATTCAGGCGATGCAACAAATTTCCGATTCTAATCACAATAAATTACACTGAAACATCAACGATAACCAAGATAGTTTTCAATGCGAAGCAGTAAATGTTTTGTGGATTATCCTTTTTGTCTATCTCTCATTCTATGCGGGGGCATTAGCATTAAATATCATACAGCAAATCTTACCTGTCTTCGGGTAAAAGACATTCTTTTGTGAAAGGTCGTTCTGGACCACGTGCTGTCAATATCGTTCTGACATTCGATCGTAGCATTTTCATTTACGATCGGCGCTTTGTTCGATAAAAGGAAATGGAACATAGAAAGGCTCGTTTCTGCAATATTGGCCGCATCGCCAGTGAGATTCGAGACCCTCTCGGTACCTTGGGAACCCTCAAATGTAAGTAATTTAATAGTCTCTCTTCCTCGAAGGGTACCAATTTTATCCTTAACGTTCCCACCATCTGAAGGGTCTTAGGCGTTTCTCTTTGCGTCCGCGAGTAAATAAGCGTCTTCTTTTTTTTAGCCCTTTCCATGCAGTACATTGCGTTGGAGCGCGAATTTTATGTATACAATTTCCGCCGAGATTTTATCGTTATAATGGAGACATGCCTGACTCACTAACCACATCAATTGGGACTTTGGATGGTAATTACAGTGTTCTGTGTCTTGGGTCATATTTCATTCGCACAAGTAAATTTCCGTATGACACTTATGGAGTCATCTCATCTCACGTTGTATTACAGTATTTATGTTATAATTATTTATTCTATCATTATTATCATCATTAAAAGAACTGCAGATAGGTGTAAGAATCTCGTGGTAGTGTAGATACATTAGTAAAATAAATTTATGATGATACAATGGAATAAAAATAAAATACTCAACAATTAAGAGAAATAAGAGATATAGTATAAGAGAGTTATGAGAACATCGATATTTAGCATTTACCTAGATAAATAGAAGGAATTACAGCATAAGACAAAGAAATATTTGTATACTCGTCCTCATTCCCCTACGATTATTTGGAGAGGATTTCCCCTACGATTATTTATCAAAGATTTTCCAGGGAAGATTGTTCAAGTCTTTTCCCATTCTGGAGTCAAATGGTGAACGATTCATACTCAGGCGTTCTTGAGGCGTACAAATTTTCCACTTGCTTTTGGACATAGGAGAAATTTCTGTCTCCATATCTATGATATTGCCTTGACAACATATCAATGAAGCAGTATTAGTATGTAGATTATCATTTAAGTTATGATTAACATTGCCGGGAGAAGTATCATTACGTCTTTATCGTTAACTTTGTCCGAACAAGGTAGAGAAACCTCTCCAAAAAATTTTCAGAACATATAAAAATTATCTTAAAAGAAGGATATAAATCATGACTTCCAAAACATCTCGATATTCCTGCTTAACCACCTAAAATACGATTGCAAACATTCTGAGGTATTCCAGGCTCGGGGAGCATTGGAAATAAAAACTTCGAGCAACTTCCTCCTGCTGTTTCGCGAAAGGACGACACACCTTTTGCTGGTCCGCTAACATGGAATGGCATTGAAATTCTAGTACTCACCAGTTGGTGAAGGTGTTAGGGGCATCATGTCGATCCTCACGTCGGCTTGAGAGAACTTGAATCTGGTGAGGAGTTTCAGGCGCCGTCCTCCCCTGGTTGAAGTTTTAAGCAGTTGGTACATGGCGGTCGCTATGCCTTTATTGTACTCCCTAGCCTCAAACGACTTGTGGGGTACAAGTAAACCAACCTGAACCGTCTCTCTCATAACGTCCTCTATGACCGGGACCTCCGGCGCCAAGTGGTCCGCATCGGAGTCCTCGACCTTGTGTGCCACGCGATCCGTCGTGGGCCCGATTTGCGTGCCACCCCTGTGCGACCCGCGACCCTCTCCGATACCAACGCTAGCGTTCCTTTGTCTTCCAGAAGGACCTAGCTTTATGCTACCCGTACGATTTCTGGTGAGAGACAGACCGGTAGTCCTGCCTGAGCCGCCTACCGTTTTGTCACCATAACTGGGATTTAACGTACGGCTGAATGTTGCGTTTCTAGGCGCAGTTTCGCCCCTCAGTCCACTTCCGAGGCCTATTCTTCCGGTTCCTATGGTGACTCCTGATCCGCTCCTTCCTGCTACGTTGGTTCCCGTAGTTACTGGACCCGTGCCTCCCCGTCCGGTGCCGATGGTGACTCCGCCACTGCGACCAGTGGTTGCCATTTGGCAAGGGGCGAGAACGCACGAAAAGAACACGATGGTGGACGCGACCCGCGCCACAGCGGACATTCTGCCGATCCGCGTCTTCATGTCTCTCCCCGTCTGATCCTTTAACCGCTGTTCACAACCGAGAGCAACGTCAAAGTCATAGTCAACCGCCAACGAAGCATGAGTTTGCAATTTGAACGGGTATAAATGTCACTGATGTACTCTCTTGGTTCAGAATATTTGTTTGCAGTTCTGCTAGGGGTTTTGTACTGATTATTGAGACGAATTTATTTTCAACATGGTAACAGTTAGGAAAATAAGAGTTTTTTGTAGTTTTCGGAAAATGATTTGACGTGGGAAATTTTCTAGGCGGTATTTCCTATGGTTGCGAGTGTATGCACTTGAAAAACTGTTTTTGCCACATTTCACTAAATTGAATGAGCTGAAATTACTGCTTTGATATTTAGTATTCGCTTTTCATCTCTTAAACTTGAGTGCGCACAGAAACACTATTTCTGTGCTGGATACAGATTAAAGGCAGTTTTAATGCTTCAGTGAATATCTCAATGGATTTGATGAGAGGAAGCGACTGAAGAAATTACTTGAGGTGATGTGGATGATGTGTAATTCTTCGTTGAGTCCTGCAAAGAGAAAGAGAAATCAAATAATAAAATTATTCAAACTATTTCTTATTTACTGATGATACGTAAGAATTTAAAAAAATTTATTTGGAAAAATCGAAGAAATATGTAAAAAATATTAAAATCGATCGTACAATTTTTCTATGATACCGACCGAAATGCTTTACAGACGAAAGTCGATAAACGAAAACGTCTTCATCTGAAAACGTTTCAGTATATCGACTCATAGAAAAATCATATAGTGATTCTACAGATCTCACTCATTAAATAAGAGTACAACTTCGATCCATTCCTATTTTCTTATTAGCATTTATTCTAGTTATAGAATTTATTCTGAATCTGATTTTTAAGAATCTGTTCTTTCTCCTTTATTCATAGTAGATAAGGTATAGGGTGAGCTACGGCAGGAATTGTAACACTATATGAATGATTCCTAACATATGTACTTTTTTGTAACAATGTCAAGAATAGAAGCCCACGTCTTCATCACGTTATTCATTTGCTTTAAAGTATAAGCATAGAACTACTTGATATTATTAGTTAAAAATCCATGATTTTAGTGTACTCACTTCATTATATCAATATTTCACATTTTTATGTTTCCATGGACCCGGAAAATGGAAGAAGTAAAGAAAAGTTTTAATAATCGATCTACTTTCTAACAATATCTGAAGTACTAAATATATATGTATCCTCATTAGTTACAGAAAGTGCAAACCTACTTTCATTTATCTGTACTATTCAATCTATTTAGTTTTCTCTTACTTCGTTGATTTTTTCCTTCAGTTCTTGGTGTCATTCTTTGACTTTCAGAAGTTGGAAATTAGTTTCCAGAAGAAAGCTGTTTTGAGTGATGATAAACCAGCGCGTACCATTTTCCCTCTTTTGCATATATATGTAGATAATTCTGAAATTCTTTTGGAAAAATTCATGATTTAGTTTTAAGCCCAAACAAATAATGCGTCGTAGGAAATAGAATTCCAAATCACAATACAATTTTTCCTGTTTGGAGATACAGAGTTGTCAGCATTATGCTGAGAGGTGGGAATTAATGAATCAGAAAAAAGTGCCTTCAAATGTTTTTTTACGATTTTTTATTTTGAAAACGGGATGTAAGAGTAAATAAGATACATTTCCTTAAAATTCGTCATTTTTCTGAATATATTACTAGAATGTTAGCCAAATTTTTTCCGAAGGCTGTTCTTTTGTTTCATTTTTTAGTTTGTAACAGCATTCCGTAAAACACTGGGTACGGCTCTTTTCTTTGTACTGGTAAGTTCACCCTGAAATAGTTATAGTTTTTTTGAGCGTAGTAGAGATTTTCTCTCATTCATCCATGCATTAATTATAAGCATTTCGCCTAAACTCTTCTTTTGCAAAGACACGAATGTTCATGAACTTGGGAGAAAGGTCGTTGGGCAGTGAAAGGTCACCGTGATTATACCGTGCAATTAATTTTCTCCTCTTTTGGCGGACGAGCATTTTCTTTGACCCAACGTCCAGCCAAATATAGGAAAGTGTTATAAAGGGGAAAAGGTTCTGATGGACCTCATGCTTGACCCNAGTTTTACAATACTAATTTTTAAAGATAAAACTATAATAATGTATAAGTTGGATTAATTTAGATATGATTTTGCAAGTTACTGCGAGTACTGTAATTCTTCATTCACTTTTGGGATCTAGCCATATTTCGTCCAAAACAATGTAGATGCTTTGAGTTAAGCAGAGTTAGTAAAATATTAGTCCTTTGCAGGTGTCCTAGGTCCAACGATAGCATTAGCGCTCTACTTAATAAACAGCGCTGTTTATTCAGATTTAGCTGGGCGCATGGTCTGTTTCGTGTAAATGCCCAGCATTATCTCGGTTGAACATTTTTCAGTTGCCTTAAAGAGTTAAAAATACGAGATCATTTTTAAGTAACATTTGCATTACGGGGATATAAACGCGTACATTCGGGCATTAAATACATTTATTTGAGACTGTTATGTTCCTGTGTTAATTACATACTTATCTCATAATTTTTGAAGCAATCAATACTCCTGAAATTGCTGATCATGCATGGTTGTGAATTTCGGCTAAAATGTTTTTAAATGCCATAGCCATTGTCAACATTTGTTGAGGGGTCTTGTGCTTTAATTTACGTTGTTTTTCTCGTGAGATATTACTTACTGAGTAAGCACGGTAAATTTCTTACTATAATAACCCGGGGAATTCCATACATGAAAGCTGTTTTTCTAACTTAAGCTGCCTTAACACTCCCTTCACGATTACAGTGTTTTCCTTATATCCGACTGATTATGAAAAACATTGAATATTATCTCGCATTACACCAACCTAATTTTTGCTTTGCATTCCAATGATAATCTCGTTATATCATTTTTAGTTCACAAGATTCCATCAAATTATTCCTCGTATGCATTTTACTCAGCTAAATAAATAAATATTTCAGCTCATATATTAAATTAAGGCAAAGCTTTGGCCTCTAAGGTTTACTTTCTCAACTTATAACCTGTTCTGCATTAAGTTAAATTGCAATAAATAAACTGCAATAAGTCTTTCGCTTCATATGAAATAATTGGTCGATTCACTTACTCAAACTTTTTGTATTCCTCGCTTTTAATTCCTAAGACGTACAAATTTATAGAACACGACATATACCCCAGTACAGGTTTAGGCTGTATTTTATTGTTTGAAATGTCGGTTAAGTGTGTACTTATGTAACTTATATGTGCGTCACATATATATATCAGAAAATATTCGCGATAGTTGTTTTTTCTTCAAAATTAGTTTATTGATCAAAATTTGTGTAAAAGCTACTTAGGTTTATAGTTTTAATTAACATCTAATGAACGGATCAGGATTTTAGATGGATAGAGGAAGTACAATGCCTGGTATTCACCCAAGTCGGTAGGAAAAGCCATCCAAAACCTCCCGAAGGCAGTTCGTCATACAATTACGAAGATGTATGAATTAGTTACAATTTCTAACCGTATCATTATTATTACATCTATTTAACCCAAACACTATCTGGATATTCTAGAATAGGCCTTACTAAAGTTAGATTCGCTTTCTCTCTGGTATTCTTATTGCATTTCATTAGATTTCTTATAACAAAATTTAGTCTTATTGGCTTAGCTTGCTTTGAAATAAATGTGAATCACCCACTTCAAATTATTACTCAATATAAATCCTAAGTATCGGACACTTTTATCTCTGGGTACGCATGAGTAGATTATTGATTTAATATCCTAAAAATTAAATGAACATTTACTTTAATTCACTGTAAAATTGTTTTCGGCGATTGATTTCGTACGATAATGCAATTTTAATTACCTTCAGTAACCCCCCACTCATTAAACAAAGAATAATAAATGTAACGCGGAATTAACATCCTGTATAGTGCTTTATGAATGTTGCGGTATGTAGGGGAAGCATTAGTGGTAAGAGTGTTGAAGGGTAGTTATTCGGGTCCAGGTTTGTTGGATCTTTCCCATGAACTCGTTCGAGTCAGCAGTGTTGTACAAAATGGTTCCGTTCACTGTAACGAGCGGACTCTAGCGACTGAATTTGGGCAGAAATTGGATTGCGATTTAGGCGGTCAAGAGTCTCCAGCATCTGAGGGCCCGTGTCCAGCTGCGAACTCTTGCATACTCTGAGATCGGATCAACCAATATTTTACTTGGCTATGAATGGCGGTCTGCTCTCCACCGCTCCCTTCTATTTTCCTAGTGAATTTAAATTCTTATCGCACTTCAGGAGAAGCAAATTACAAAGTTTTAGTAGAATGAAATGAGGAAGCATTCAGTCGGATATATTAAAGTATGATTCTCCTTATGTCTCCTTCATAGTTATGTCTTACCTTGGTAAAAGTAGAATTTATAGACAATTTATGGAAAGTATACAAGTGAAATTTCAAATAACGATTTTTTTACGAGAAATTTAGGGATTTTCGGAGGTTTTTTTTAGTACATAGTCATGAGAAAATGATATTTTCATTGCAATAATCAAGACCTTTGTAATGGAAGGAATCCAGGTTTCCTTTATCATATTTATGTGGCTCGTGCATGCAAAGTTATTACTTACCAAATAAGTAGAAAATAGTATTTTTTGGGTGTAAAAGATATATAAAGGAGCAAGAAATTTAAAGCTTTATTTCTCAAAAATAATGAAGCCATAATAATTATTCGACATTTACTCCCAACAAGCTTTTAGCGCTTCAGAAAGAATTTCAATATTCCGCGCCCCAAACTAATTTACAACTAGTTTCTATTTATCATTATCATCATCATCTTCCATTCAAGGATTAGGCATTCTGCCTGTTCCGACTTCACCAACGTAGTCTTGGTCGTCCTATGCTTCTTTTCCCTGATGGCTTATATTCGAAAATCTTTCTAGGAATCCTTTCTAGAGGCATACAATTAACATGCTCTCTCCATCTTTCTTTATAATTTGTTGCTACCTCTGTCACTGGCTGTACTCTTAATTCTACTCTAATTTCATCGTTTTTTTATGTGGTTTAGTTTCTATTTATACCAGATATTATTTATTAGTTACTGACTATTATTTACTATTTAACAGTTATGTTTTGACTGTTAATATTTGCCAATCGTATAGCTGTGACTTATTACTTTTTTCCGTTCGTTTATAGAGACTATTAGTTATAGAGACGAGAAAAATTTTGATCCAGCTATTTAAGTACGAACAAAGGACCTTAAGCTTTTTGTCGTTCAGAATTCTTCTCTGAATTTGTGATTCCAGATAATAACTTTGTGATTCCAGATAATACTGTAGCAAAACCATGAAAGTTTATTTATTTTATTTCACCTTAATTGCTATCAGTACATTTAATTCACAGGATCAAATTGCAAGTAACTGTGCTTAGAAATTAATGTTGAACTAAGAGGTAACCACGATGATGTTGAACTAAGAGGTATCCCTAGAAATGGTATCCAAATCTTTGTTATCGTTAGAACACACAGTTTTACAATACTAATTTTTAAAGATAAAACTATAATAATGTATAAGTTGGATTAATTTAGATATGATTTTGCAAGTTACTGCGAGTACTGTAATTCTTCATTCACTTTTGGGATCTAGCCATATTTCGTCCAAAACAATGTAGATGCTTTGAGTTAAGCAGAGTTAGTAAAATATTAGTCCTTTGCAGGTGTCCTAGGTCCAACGATAGCATTAGCGCTCTACTTAATAAACAGCGCTGTTTATTCAGATTTAGCTGGGCGCATGGTCTGTTTCGTGTAAATGCCCAGCATTATCTCGGTTGAACATTTTTCAGTTGCCTTAAAGAGTTAAAAATACGAGATCATTTTTAAGTAACATTTGCATTACGGGGATATAAACGCGTACATTCGGGCATTAAATACATTTATTTGAGACTGTTATGTTCCTGTGTTAATTACATACTTATCTCATAATTTTTGAAGCAATCAATACTCCTGAAATTGCTGATCATGCATGGTTGTGAATTTCGGCTAAAATGTTTTTAAATGCCATAGCCATTGTCAACATTTGTTGAGGGGTCTTGTGCTTTAATTTACGTTGTTTTTCTCGTGAGATATTACTTACTGAGTAAGCACGGTAAATTTCTTACTATAATAACCCGGGGAATTCCATACATGAAAGCTGTTTTTCTAACTTAAGCTGCCTTAACACTCCCTTCACGATTACAGTGTTTTCCTTATATCCGACTGATTATGAAAAACATTGAATATTATCTCGCATTACACCAACCTAATTTTTGCTTTGCATTCCAATGATAATCTCGTTATATCATTTTTAGTTCACAAGATTCCATCAAATTATTCCTCGTATGCATTTTACTCAGCTAAATAAATAAATATTTCAGCTCATATATTAAATTAAGGCAAAGCTTTGGCCTCTAAGGTTTACTTTCTCAACTTATAACCTGTTCTGCATTAAGTTAAATTGCAATAAATAAACTGCAATAAGTCTTTCGCTTCATATGAAATAATTGGTCGATTCACTTACTCAAACTTTTTGTATTCCTCGCTTTTAATTCCTAAGACGTACAAATTTATAGAACACGACATATACCCCAGTACAGGTTTAGGCTGTATTTTATTGTTTGAAATGTCGGTTAAGTGTGTACTTATGTAACTTATATGTGCGTCACATATATATATCAGAAAATATTCGCGATAGTTGTTTTTTCTTCAAAATTAGTTTATTGATCAAAATTTGTGTAAAAGCTACTTAGGTTTATAGTTTTAATTAACATCTAATGAACGGATCAGGATTTTAGATGGATAGAGGAAGTACAATGCCTGGTATTCACCCAAGTCGGTAGGAAAAGCCATCCAAAACCTCCCGAAGGCAGTTCGTCATACAATTACGAAGATGTATGAATTAGTTACAATTTCTAACCGTATCATTATTATTACATCTATTTAACCCAAACACTATCTGGATATTCTAGAATAGGCCTTACTAAAGTTAGATTCGCTTTCTCTCTGGTATTCTTATTGCATTTCATTAGATTTCTTATAACAAAATTTAGTCTTATTGGCTTAGCTTGCTTTGAAATAAATGTGAATCACCCACTTCAAATTATTACTCAATATAAATCCTAAGTATCGGACACTTTTATCTCTGGGTACGCATGAATCTCCTAAACTATAATAAAATTGAATTAAATCCCGATAAAGTTAATTATTTTAATTTTCGTTGCATCACACTTTAATTTATTCTTTAGCCAAGCGTTTAATTCATCTGAATCGTTTTGTAGTTTAACACAATCTTCAATATCTCTAATAGTCCTATAAATTATACAGTCATCCGCGAATAGGCGAATGTTGGATTTGAGCTTATCGGGCATATCAGTCAATATCGTTAATGTAAATTAAAAATAGAAAAATATCAAGTTATTGAAATCTGCATTTACTTATCCCTTTCAACAAAACCTTTCCCACTCTTTACTTGGCACCCGTTAGCCTACGTAACACTTTCCAGCTTTGGAAAATCATCTCAGCCGCCGCATATTTAAAGAACCGCAAGGACCGTCGACATATACATCGGAATTGAGAAAAATATCTCACCGAGGACAAAGACTTTGATTCCCATTCTGAGGGGAATTGCATCGGGAAAATCCCACTCCCGTCCCACGGGGTGAACACGTGATATTTCAAGTTCCTTCGAGAGATCCACCGCTCTTTTTTTTTTCTATAGTCTCTTTCACAGTCGCCCCTTCGGCGGAGGAACGGCGACGCGATTCTGAGCCTTTGCCAAATCATGTTCGTCTCGTCGCTTCCTACAGCGCGTTACCAGTGGAAAGAGAGGAGGAAACGGGTTGTGATAGAATTTTTCGATACGATACATTTCTCATCAAATGATTTCAATTATCTCCGATGAAAACGCATCGGCAAGGAATGATGATTTCTTTCATCTTTGATGCATATGGAGAGAAGAATTTTTTCCTCGCTCGAAGGCCTTTTTCTCTGCGCATCCTATGCTGGCTGTAGCATCTAATTCATTATCACAGTAATTTGCCTTGAAGTCTTCGCTGTTGATGAGCCTTTTCTTTCAACTCCTGGTGCAAAATATATAACAGGAATTGATGGTGGTAAATAGGCCGTAAGGTTGGAATTCCATCGAAAAATCAATAGACGATATGAATCCTAAGAGAAAAATGCATTCGAGAGAAAACGAAACCGTAGAATATGAAAAACTACGGAAGCCCTGGTTAACGAAATTCCGTTCACTAATTAATTGGGGAAACGATTCTTAAAATAAATATTCTTGTGACTCACTGAACCACTAAAGTGGTAAAGTAGTCATATGCTCAAAGTGTGACCCCTATTCCTTCATTTCTTCAAATCATGAAATTAGATTCTTTGCGTATATAGGTTGCAATATATTTTAAAGCATTTTTCCAAAGAAAACTCAGTCCGCTCTCCTTATATAAGTGATCAAATTCCTAATATTTCACTGGTAGTTTTTTCACTCTTACTTGAATTTCAGGGTTGGCAGAGAATGAAAATCTCTGTTTAGATCGAAATTGTTGGTGATCAAATTACTTTCAAAAATAATGGAAATGAATAGTAATTAATTCCTCTTCGAAGTTGATCTTCTAAGGGTTTCGTACATAACTATTTGAAACTTATTCAAGTAAATCACATCCTCGATATATTTTTTTCCTGCTCAGCGAGGGAAAACTAATTATCATATGCCATTAATTTAACGAATTTAATATTTTTTATAAACCGAATTTCCAAATTCGATGAAATTTTAAACCTTAATTGCATCTTTGGCATAGTGTCTTTCTTGTAAATGTATCAAAATGTTCATTATATCTCTGCCAAGAAAATGTTTCAAATATTCGTTAACTAGAGATAGAATGTCGTTATTTATAGGATGTAGACGAAGATGGGAGAAAAATTAATAATTACTTTAAAATATTTTATTTCACGATGGGCTTCTTGATTAATTTTATGTATTTGAAATGAAGGAAAAATGTTGTATATGCTACATACGTAGGAAGCACAGTACGCTCAATGTAAATTCAAAAGTGATAGAGTAATGAAAAGATACTTCCAATGAGATTCTCTTGTTTATTAGAAATGGTTGTCTTTAATAATACATAGATTTTAAGAAGTTGTTTTTCTTACTTTATTGAGAAGCATTTGAAAAAGTAGGTAAAAGATATGGATGGATATTTGTTGCGAGGAGAGAATATTAGCTTGAAAATTGGTGCTGTGAAAATAACCGTTCTCGGAAAAGTAAGGCGATACAGGTACGAGGCAATAATTTCGCTAATTTATAAATATGCGCGTGGAGAATTTTCTGATATTATCAGGGGTAAGATTTATAAGCGTATCTAAGGAAGAGCAGAAATTTTGATGCTGTGAAACAGTTTTCAACCATACTTTTTTTAAAAAGACAAAAATGGGCATAAATCTGACATGAGATTTCGCAATAAATGTATCTGCAGTAGTAGATTGGAAATTATAGCTGCCGTTATTGGTAGAATATCCAGAGACCGATGGTATAAAGTCAGAGTTTTTTTCAGTCAAGGACGGAAAATATGTGGTGTTACCAGGGAAAATGTATGTTCCATTTTTGTAGTTTGTTTCAGAATATAGTATTAGTAGTAATGTAGTAAGTATTAGTTTCGGAAAGTAGTAATGAATGTTTAAGTTTCAGAATTTTACACGCGACTTGACTGCTGTACATAAGGAGAAAACAATTAAATGTCTGTCGGTGTCCTAAAAATGCCTTGTGGTCACCCATATAGTGGAATTAAATCTAGAATAAATCCCGGGAAACCGGGAGATATGTACACCCTGGTGATAGAAAATGGACTAACTCAAATGTGCAAAATTCCGGAACTTTTCCGGAATAAAGGCTGGAAATCCTTTCGAAAGACGGCAATCTATCCAAATAATCACTACTGAAAGGCGAATGTCCCCAAATTCATAAAAAATGGCTCTTTTGCTTTCTAAATTCCTCTGATATGTTGCACAGTAAATGTCTCTCACATTCTCTGATAAAATTATACGGCTTTGTTTGCCAAAAAGCTCATTGTAAAAGACTAACCAAACTGCTAACTATATAATGCTTTTACTTGCTAATGTTTCCCTAAACATTCTTTTATTTGGACGTGTCAAATGCAAAAACGTTAGTTTTTAATTCGTAGTTTAGAAACAAGTAATATCTCACTAGCTGTTTCCTAACCCCATCGAATAAAGTCTTGGGATACATCATCACTCGTGCGTTAAAAATAACTCTTTAAATCGAATAAAGGGTAGCAATTTTCTGAATGGCAGGGTAGTAAATTATAAAAATAGAGAAATGAATGAATATATAGCTAAAATTGAATTTGAATGCCTTTGCTTTATTTCCTCTGAGCCTGCACACTTAATAATGTAAGCGTTTATGAATTTTTCCTTTTTCGTTCTGAACTAAATTCTGCTGAAATCTAAAAAGCGGCTGTAAGTGAAGGATATTTTTTAGCGTAAAATGTCGGATTATAAAGGTTAAGAAAAAAGTTCGCATTACACACGGGGAGCCCATATAATTCCACCTTTCCGGGAATCTCTTAGATAGAAGAGCGTTAGTAATAGAAAGAGGGGAATTGAAAAATTTCAAATTGTTTCTGGCTTGAATGTTACCCATCAAGGTTTTGATGCTAAGAAGATAAGATTGTTTCCATATGATGATTTTTAAATAAATGGTCTACTTAATTAAGATTCAGTGAGATTATTTAAATGGTAGAGAATGAGTTATTTAAATGAAAAAAGTATTTTTTCTACTAATAACAACTTAGCTGAACAAAAGAAACTATCATAATGTTATATTCTTTGCCTGAAGATATGTCCTCTTACGAAACCGGTCGCAAAATAAAATCTTGTGTGAAAAATTACCAAGTGTCTCATTCTGCAATGGCTTTCTACGAAGTCACGCCTAAGAATATAGATTTTTCATTAAAAAAATTTAGAATGATATTTATGAATCGTTTTAATCATTTAGAGAAATATCTTATAAACGAATTCTGAATAATGCTTTTTGTCGGGTTCTGGTATTAAGTTCACATTGGAATTACCACTGATTTGGAGCAAAAAATTATTTTACATTCACCGTTTATTATCTTAAATATAATGATTTTTTTCGTTACATTCACCGTTTATTATCTTAAATATATTGATTTTTTTCGTGACGTTCACTTACAAATCTACCCATCACTGTTTTTGATTAGACCATTTGTGCGAGGTATGTAACGTGTTTGCTTACTCTTTATCGGTAGAAAAACAATCACTACATAACCCAGGAAATATTTAACACCAAGCTCTCAGCTGTGTTTAATTTCTACTCTTTCTGAATTAATGAATAAAAATGTCGATTTGACCCATTAAACTGATTGCTTGCTGGAATATTGCTTGCAAGTCTTGGTTGAAACTTGGGTAGGTTTGGAGTTTTCTCATTTCCGTAGCTCCGTCGTTAGAGCTTTAAGATGGCTGTAGAACCTGCAATTTTCCGTGATTGATAAAACTTCAGTTTCAGTTACATCTCGACCCAAAGCCTATATTGCCATCTCCAGTGAAATAGCAGTAACAAAGCTGCTACATTAAAATATTATCAATATTTAAATTTGAAATTAAAAGTCGTAATTCGCCATAATGGCGATTAAAAATACATAAAAACAACAGTTAATAATGTTGATGAAAATACTTAAAAGCGACAGTTAATAATGTTGATGAAAATACTTAAAAGCAACAGTTGATAATGTTAATTAAATTTACTTATGGAACCAACCGTTATTTGTTCTGAGACTCTTTGAAGTACATTCTCAGCATTTCGCGAAGAATGATCTGTTTTTTTAATTTTAAGGAATGGTCGAGAAGCCTTCATAAGCTAGATATTATTCCTTTTTTTACTTCTTGGCTGAATTAGAGGGAGCTTGTTCCTTTATTTCCCTTCATTTTGCGTTCTTTTGTTCAGTTTAATAAGATTTTTTAATCTCGTAATTTGAGTGAGCTAATTCTCCGTAGTTTTCTCGACTGTTGTAAATGCAATCCAACCCACTTCGTTCCCCAACTATCCTTAGAGTCCTCCAGTTCTAATCCTTCTTGTACATTCGTTACTAAGAGGTGATCTCAACAACATTCCTTTTTAAGAGAAGCTTTTCCGTTGAAGTTTCGTCTCATCTTAGTTTAATTCCAGCGAATGACAATCGCAGACAGAATTTCTTTTTCTCTTCACTTTCATTGCACTTTTATAACACCTCTTCAGTATTTGAATTTCTTTTGTTTTTAATTTATCCAATGACGTGAAATCAACCTTAGTACTTATTTTACTTTACTTCGATTTCGTGCAGTGCATAGTGTTTGCATTCACATAGAATTTTTCGGATGGGATATACTTCACGTTGTGACTTGATTTTTGGTTAAAGTTTTAATTTATTCTGAAGTTCAGAACCATGCGATATGGGAATTTAATTTATTTTCAAACTAGACAAAACCATATCGAGCTGACTTAAAAATTTTTAAATTTATTTTCTAACTAGACTTTTGAGGATCTTTTGGTTTGGTGCTGTACAATAGTATCCTTATGGTAGTTGCCATTGTCATGCCTTAGAATAATTAATTCATAAAAAAACTGTAGTTCCCGGTCGATCATGTTACAACGCAATGTTTCGGATACCGAAAGAATTAACGAATTTAACCGAACATCGAATGCTTGTGAAAGTAAGGAGTAAAAAAATGTACTTTATGACTAGATATCAGAATTTCAAAGCTTTAATTCAAATGTTAATTTTCTAACATTTTAAATGACTATTTGCTAAAGTTACCCGTTTTTTGTATTTCGTGTTCGTTATATGCCTATAATATAATTTCGCAAATTTTAGTGCATTGATATTTTTTCTCTGGCTTATCTTCAGACGTAAGTGTCTATGCAACGAGCGCCTTTCGCCAAAGTAACTTTCGCAGAGCTCACGCCTGCATTTATAATTCCATGAATTATTCATGCGGCAATAGCGAATATCGTAGGACATGAATTTCCCTATACTATTTTCAGGATCATGTCAACGACGGGTTTACTTGGAGCATACAGGGCCGCCGTTTGGGGATCAATACGGAGGATCAACGGTTGACTCCGAGAGGCGGCTGAGTTTACGTATTCCCCGGTTCCTAAAGAGATCATGAGCTTTGAACTTCCCTATTGTACTTATTCCCTATTGTAAGTACTAGCACTTCTCTTCCTCTTAATGAATGTAGTAGCTTCTTAAACCGTCATAAAGTGAGACAGTGTCTGACAAGGTTGTTTATTTCGGTAATTCGGGAGCGATTTCGAGGTTGATTTGGGATATGTATTTCTCTTATTTTTATAAGTAAATTCTGCCGCTGAATAAAATTTTCCTAGAAGGGTTGAAAAGAGTGGAAGGAAACATTTTTTGCCTGCATTTTGGTTGGATTTTTTAATGTATGCAGTTACACGAGAGACCTTATTTGACAAGCACGATTCCACCTTTGCAACCTTGGCACATTGCTAGCGCAGCATAGGCTGAAATGTAATTGCTATGTTTTATTTTGCTAGAAGAAGATCATGTTTAAGTTAGCAAGTTAGATTTAGTATAAAACATTACTGTGTTAATACGTTTCAAGAATTGTGTGAGTGAGCAGTTTGGATTTTTTCCCGGAGGGAGCGGCAAGAATAAACAAGGTCTTCAAAGTGCTGAAAAGTAATGTTTTCTTCCTTATTTTTTGGAAATTCATCTTCCACATATTGATGAATTTGAAAGCATTGTTGAGGATTATTTTTTGTCGATATATTGACATTTAATTTGTTTTCATATTGAAACTATGCATTTGTTATGATATCGATTAAAAAAAATATAATTAAACAAATTTTCATTTTTGATATTTACTAAATGTTACCCTCAAAAACACGTTGATACGCATTTCAGCTTTGATTAAAATTCGAAATTGTGATAAGAATTAGAAATTCAGGCGAATTGCGAATAACGAAAATATAATAAAATGATATTTGATTTACATTTGATCTGATGGTAAGTTACCAGTGTCGGAGTCCTTTGCACTGTAGCTTTTCATTTCAACTTCGTAGCTGAATATAAAAGCAGAAATTTGATTCAAATAAAAATTATCGTGGCCTCTTACCATTTTCCTGTTAATTCTTTTAATTTTCCTATTTCTCTTCCTTTATAGCTCTTGGTTAAACATTTGTTTTAATTTTGTTTTTCACTGGCATGGATATTTCCTTTTTACTCATTCAGTTTCTCTGTAATGGAAGAGCGTTTTCTCCTGCTTCCCTTTCCGCTACTAATTCAATATTTCCCCTGAGATTCCTATTTTATTTACAATCCTCTCTTATCTGCGGCACAGTTTTGGTTTATTTTATCAAAATATTCTCATACATTTTACCATTGTGTTCCTTTGCTGGATGATTTCTCACGTACTATTTATGCTCCGATTTTTATCTCCCATATTTTTGCTTTTTTTTCTTTCCCCCTTTCCTACTTCAGCTTATCTTTGCAATGCATTGCTCCCGTCCATTTATTATACCTAGAGATATTCTCGTACATATCTCGAAAGCAGCAATATATCTGTATTTAAGAACTATTAAAATGCCGTGTTTGAGCGTTGGCGTTTGAGTTATTAAGGATGCAAATTTTCATTTCAGCCGTTTCTCTGTGATTTATAGACAATATTTACGCGCTAAAAAAAATGATGCTAACTAGATAGATAGACTAATCTATCACAACTAAGGGGAAATCCAGTGTAATGTAACAAGGAATTATTTTTCGGCATGTTCGGAGTATTCTTAACTAAATCGAGTACTAGCGTAGTATTAGCTGAAATATGATGTAGTATCTCAGTAAAAAGGTTAAGATGCCAGATATTTATGTAGTTTTACTTCAGTAATACAGTGTAATTGATTGACGTTTTCCTATAAGTATTTTGATGTGCTTACTTGTTTTTCATGTAGTAGCACTGATATTTTAGGATTAAATTATCGTAACTGATAACTATCTAAATACTGAATTAGCGTATTGTTTTCTCTAAATTTAAATTTTGAGCAAAGAAGCAAAATTTATAACACTTATCTTATTAGGTGTATGTTGTTGAGAGTTAGCGAGAAAAATTTCCAACATAATTTAATGAAATGTATATTTGCTTAGAAAAGAAGGGATTGCAAATTGCAATCAGCATTTTAGGGGCACAGACTACGGCTTAAAAATCGGATCGGAATATCAGACGGCGTCTGACCACTCCTTTGCTCATTTGCTGCACAGTAGCTCCAGAAACAATAGGCATTTGTTTCACAATTCGAAGTATAGAATCGGCACAGCCGTTAAAGGAGCTAGTTTCAAAATATACAACAATTTCCACTAACTTTAGAGCGCCGAAACTTTTTTGGGGGAATATTTACAAATTAACGAATGTAGGATTTCATTACTATAAGCGGTGATTCCTCCCATACATATTTCTAACAATTCATTTTCGCAGAGGAAAAATAACAGGAACTTCTTGTATTCTTACGGAATTAGTTGCTTCCGGCTGTAGCTACTCGTATTTCACGTTAACAAAGACTTTCCGCCGCCACATACACCAACTAGTTGGCAGTTCTTTTGTTGGGGCTTATTATTAAAGCTTTTATGGTTATATGTCGCCAAAATTCTTTCTTTATCTCTTTTCATAGTATCGATTTTACCACGATTACCCTTGATGATTAGCCCAGTACTAAGTTTATTTATTTTTCTGGCTGTTGATACCCGCTCACTCGAGGTGTCTGTGTTCATTCTTTAGGTTTCTTAGTTTCGAGCTCTTGAGCATACCGTCATACATTCCTTTCTTCAGTTACATTATTACCGTAAGATTTGGAGTCCAAAATAGCTTTCTAATCACGGTCTCCACTTTACAGCAGAGTCAATCACCTTTTTTTAATTCTGTCCAAGAAGAGTTTTAACTCCATAGAAGGGATAAAATCCTCTTTTCGTTAAAGTCTAAGAGTATAATAATTAAGCAAAGATGTCAGGTGGGTATCTCTGTTGGGAAGACGATAATTTAGAAAAGAAATTAGGAGAGGGAGATCAGAAATAAAATTCAGCTGTGACTACAAACTAAATTTAAAGCACATTTTATTTCTATATTATGAAATTCCCAGGGGGCTAACTTCCACAAACAGTGTTACCAAATTAAAAAAAATATATCAACATAATAGTAATTTTTAATATTTGACGTAGAGTTGTATAGAATGATTCATATCTAATGAGCAGACGCACCATGAATGCCGTAACAACATATGATGAATGCAATATCAAATAAAGTATTCTTTAATCCTAATGATTTTGATGATTTTGTTGGAGAATATTTAACGAAATTTTACTATGAAGTGCTCTTTAAACGTTAAAAAGTATTGAATAAAATGTACAAGTGATTTAAATTATTGCAATGCTTCTCACAAGGATACCACTGGTACAAGAAACGTACGCCTTCGGGACATAGAGATTTGCGCTATCTAGCCTACGCTAAAAGCGATTGGCGACTGATAAGTTAAAATCTTCCTTAATCTTTCGATTTCTCATATGTAGTAGTAGCCTTGTTTCTTCTCTTTAGTGTCTGTTTTTCGTTAGTGACAGTAAGTGATGGTAAATAACTTTTTCAACATTTTTACCTTCTACGACATACTCCAAAAGTTTGTGGCTCATATCAAACTTAACTGAGAAATATTTCTAATCAAATGAAAAACGGGAAATTTAGTACAATTATATAGAATTTAATAGAAATTATATGGTAAAAATATAATAGATGTTTATCAAAAGGTATTATCTTAGTGTCAGATTGTTTAAACCAATTCTATCCGCATTTTTAAGGGCCGTAAATATTCACGGATATTTTGGGTCACATTGATTCCTCGTGACTAATTGAGAAACTTTGTTTGAAGCGACTAAGGGTTAATTTCTAAATCTCTTGTACGCTGATAAGGTCTTTTGTTAGGTCTGTGTCTACCACTGCAGTTATTGAAATTCTACTGTTAATGGGGGATAACATTGTTTACTCTAAATGAAAAACTAAACTCTTACGATGAGAACGAATTTGCCATATTTTGTTTTAGTTTTTCTTTTTATCCTTTGGATCCTGAATATGTTTTCAAGCCAAAAGTTACATTTCTTAACTAAAGTTTAATTTCGTTTATTTTAATGCATTCACATTTTTCATTTACCTGTCGCATTTTCTAATAATACGCTACGTAAGCATTTGTTTTAACATTACTGCTAATATATTTCAATTGACTACTAAAAGGAACTCCCTTTTAAGCAATTCATTCTCAACCTAATTGTTTTTTTATTTGTGGGATCTTTAAAACATTAATGCGACCATAGGAATGTTGGAACTGACGGTTTTTGTGTAGGGTTTCATTGTTCTGAAATGAAGTTGGGAGGTACAGTGAAACATTTTTTAGAAATACCTTTCAAACAAAATTTCATTACCCATTCTAATGATAATTCAAAAATATTTAAAATTTTGTCATAACTGGCCTCAATTTTCAACATATGCTTAATTAGGTCGATAGAAATTTTTAGGCAAGTATGATTTCGTTATTTCGTGATGCAATTAAATTAATGTAGTCGTTTTGTTTTTATTCTTTGTATGCTTCTCCGACTCGCACAAAAATTAGTATTTTATGGAATAATTAATGAGTAAATTATCCTAGGAAAACAACCTTTATAAACAATATTTTCCACCACCGAGAATAATAATTTTTGGTACAGTTATTGCTTGTTTTAATATAATGAATCGAAATTATATCCAATACCATTATCACCATCGTAAATACCCAATTACTATTCGACAGATCGCTGATTACATGTTAAAGCGAAATCCTTACCTATCCTTACTATACGTTTCGTCACAATTATTTCTGATAAGTAAATTCTTAAAACAGTCTCGATTTTAGGTAATCTTATTTCTCCGTGTCCGCATCGGATTATACATTTCTGTCAGGAACTTCAAAGTGTTGAATTATCGGTGACCCTTTTGTCTCCAAGCTGTAGGTGATAAGTAAATCTTCCGAGATTTTTTTCAAAATAATAATTTGTACAGGTTGCGATGTAATGTTTTGAGTATCGCAAAAGCTGGTTAGAATCCTTTTTAAGTAAGCGGTGAAGGTATAACTGGTATTATCTTTCGATCTTAATTCGGCATTTTAGGTTGTCGAGGGAATTTATCTGTTAGCGATTTTGTTTAAATAATTTTTAATTATAGAAATAATTATGATTTAAAGAAAATCTGCACTTCTGTATTCTTTTTCACATCTAAAAGTAACTTCGTTGTTCTTAAAATTGTAAATCCTATCTTAGTATCAAAACTCAGTTTCGAAATTGAAAAATCTCCAATCGGCTTTATTTGACTAATCGATGCTTCTATTTTTTGGTAAAAATTTTGATAAAAATAATTTGAGCCTTGCTCGTTCTTGTGGGTAAAGAAACGCAAATGGAATTCATCGCTTTTTTCAGCGCTTAAATCCCAAAAAGATATTTTTCAACAGAAATTGCAAAAGAATGATTCACCGTCTCGCAGGATTTAATTGAATTTTACTACAAAGTCGTGATTTTTTGAGTCTGTTACGAGAAAATCATCACCCGGGAACATCTCGTGGCTTTCCTGTGTGAAGTTCAGTTTGGAACGTTGAGCGATTCCTTATTTTTTTTCGTTCGGAAAACTTGAATCAGTAAAGAGAGAGGTAATTGAATTCTCTCTCACCGTAACGAATCGCACTCTTAGTCCTTTTCAGCTGATTACAACCGTCGGTAAAGATGCACTTATCTCAAAAATATATACTATCTGTATCCTCCGAATTAAAGAATATTAAAAAAATTGCACAGAAAAATTTAATTACATTTCTTTTTATATACGAACATTTATTTAGAATCCTCGTATACATGGGAATTATGAAAAAAATATCTGTTGAAATTCACTGTTCAAAGTCTAATGAAGTTTTCTCATTCCAAAAAGACGAAAAAGGTGTTTTCAGGATGAATACGTAAAGTTTAGTTAGTCTAAAAATTTACGCGTTATTCGTAGTACTCTTTAGTATCGGAAATTAGCTTCTGATAACTGGCTTTGAGGAAGAGTTTGGGATGTCTATTTGAAACAATTCATAATGTAAACTACCTTAAATATAATTAAAACGGCTAGTAGCAGCAGTATATCTTAAATCATTTACATCATTAAGTCTAATTTACTCTCCCAATATAATTTATAGATACATTTACCTTTGAGTTTACCTTATGTGAAAGAGACCTCTGCTCATATTTTGAAATATAAAGAAAGCCTTCTATCAATACCAAAGTTAAATTTTTGGAGGTCTTTTGTATGTTTTAATACTTCCGACATTATCATAACGCCACAGAATCAGGATTAACTTTGTGGTAATTCTTAATGTTCAAAGAATCAAAACACTCCATAGAGAGTATAAACTATTTTTACTAGACCACAGAGAAATATAAATACGACCTAGGTTTCGTAGCGTTGCTACATCATCAGGTGGCAATGGATAGCAAAACAGAAATATATATACAAAAATCAAAAATACCTTAACCAATGAGAAAAGAANTAGCGCTAAGATTTAGGCTCACACAGCTCCATTAAAATAGAAGATAAACTATTTTCATTACTGGCCATGAAAGGAAGCCCGATCGGAAAATTTTTTCTTACATTTTTCGCTTAGATCGGGGATGGAAACGATCGAAAATCCAATTTATTTCCTTCTGAGGGAGATATTCTCTAAGTAAATTGATCATATGCTTTCGAATTTGATATCCCATCATTCTCGTAAAAGATCATTTTATAAGGAATTTCTCGAATTCAGGGGGTAGTAAATAGATTTTGGGATTTTTCTAGAAACTTTTTCGCCACCGAATCTTCTTCTCTTTCACACCCGTCTCTTCTTATTATGTTTCTATTTTTCCCTTCGCTCTTATAACCGCTGAACGTCTTTTTCACATATACTTGCACGCCCTCTGACGCTTCTCAGATGATTGAATTACTGCATGGAGATCGATGATAACCTATGCTTCCCTTCCTGCCTTTCTCTCTTTGCTTGCGCAATTGAACAAGTGTGAAACATTCTTTGCTGGGTCTCACAGGAAACGAGCCACCTCATGACCCATAAATGACTGACCTTAGTTAGCAAAAATGCCCTTCATTTATCAATCAGGTTAACAGTAACGAGTCCTAATGCTTTCCGTATTTATATTTAATAAAATGATTAATAATTCATTCCGCTGGGGTCTGAGTTGTTTGGAAGCAGAGACTTTTCCTTTACTTGGAATCTATTCCTTACAAAATCCTACCCAAACATCGCTGGTGAATGAATATACATGGGAAATTTCACTGGATAAAGTAAAATTTTGACTTATTTACCAAGAAATAGAGTCGCGGTTCGGAGGAAGTAGTGAGCCAATCAGATTTTAAATTTTTATGAAGTTTGTGCCACAAAAACAACTTTTAGAGTGTATTTACGAAGTCTTCCGTAAAATTCTGAAAAAAATAATGAGAAGCGTTATGATCCCATAAGGTGAGTTTTAAGTTAAGTTTTAGTTTACACTGCTCAAGTTTGGCGTATGATATTAAGAATCGAATCAAGTTTCTCTTTACGTTAAAGTAAAGTTGAAATCTATAAATATTTTAATCGTTAAAATAATTTTATTTATTTTTAAGTAACCATCAATTATTATGTATGAGTGCCTGGTTAAAGGGTAATTCTTTCAATCAATAAGTGGTAAATTAGGTGTATTTTCACAAACATTTCAGCAGTAAGCAAGTAAAGATTATTAATTATTATAAGCAAGTAAGGATATTTCACTTTTACGCAAAGAAACTGGTGCAAGTTAAAAATAATTTCTTTCATAAATAGTATTTTATGAGCCTGCGTAGTTAATTTCGTAGTAATATTGTTTCTTTCGATGAAATCAATGACATGCTTATCTCCATATTTTGGGAACAGCGAAGGACTTCATTTTCCCGTAAGAAAATCAGAATTTTCAGTTAATGTTGTACAAAAAACATTAACCGTTCTCCGCGGCTGCACTTTGCAAAGTTATTATTCTCAATTCGTATTTTGGCAACAACGTCGCCATCTTCAGGAAAATTTGCTAGGAAACTGCGGTTTTTGGGAGCATTCTTCAAAACTCAAATGTATTAACGCAGCATTCCATTTCCTTATAGAAAGTATAAGTATTATCCTATAAAAAAAGTACTAAGCGTAAATAGTGTTTCCTTTCCTTATAGATAGTATACTTAAGCATCGTCCTATAAAAAGCTTTTGAAATTTTGTAGTGGTGTTTTTACGGTATAGTTTATAGTAGCATTTTAGCGGTCGAGAAATCCAAAACCGTCAATTGGTGACAATGGTTTTTGTCGAAATTTCTCACTTTCTCGATAATAAGTTTATCAACTCACCTAAATAAGTACAGCCAATCTTTTCACACCATTTTTTTCTGGCTGGCAAAGTAGACTTTGACCTCGATCGAGAGCGGTTAATTCCCGAGAGCTCGCTTAGCAAACAGTATACATCCTCCAGTTTCTCTTTTCCGTCCTTTTCAGCTTCCCTATTTTTTACCCCACTCTCCGCCCTTTTTACGACATTACTCCGAGAATTTTGGTTCCCCGCCATAAACAACCGAGTTTGGGATGAGGAGAAGGCCGTCCCTCTTCGCCAGAACGTGGTAATGGGAGAATCTGTGGAAGGGTAGATTTTTTAACCGGTCTCAGCCCACTCACGATCCATGATTGAGTGATCCTTACACCTGCCGAGCGAGAAAGTAAAGGTCCATTGAGATAGAAACCCTTTCCCAGGCGGGTCATGAGCGGGAAGGAAAATTCAAGGTCCGAGTGTTCGGGGGATAATGGAAGACTATCAGGGTATTTCCCCTTTGAGAATATATCGAAGAGCGGAAAATTGAAAAATGAGAGAAGCCGACGACCTAAGTGCTAGAATGAAATAGACTGTCCCTTTCGATAGACAGGTTTCTTTCCGTGAGTTTGGAAATATTGGGTGAATAATGAGAGGTTGGGAATGGTAGGAGCGAAGGGAAATGCCTCAGGGATGTTGGCTGCGTTAGATAGGCGTCACCTTGAGTTTACTTGCAGTTTCTGGGACCCTACCGACAAGTGATTTGTTCGGGAACTAGAAAAATTGCAGAAATTGTCGCGACAAGATAGTGAGCGTTACCCAGATTCCTCAAAACGTAGGGTGAAATCTCTAGAAGAAAGAAGATTTAACTTTGGCTTAACTTACTCGTAGTATCGAAGTACTTTGACAGCTGAGGTCATTTTGAACGTAGGCCCCCACCGGGAATCGAACCCGGGACCGCTTTCATCGTAGTCGAGAGCGTTGCCCACTTGGCTTTTCGGGAGTCACTTACTCAGTATATTCAGAAAAAGTACATACAGTGTTGGAAGACTGCGGATATTATGCGCTCCCTGTTTCAAAGGCCGATCTTAGAAATAAATACAAGAACTAATCGCTAAATTTTCATTACTTTTATACGGAATCAGGCAATAAGCGAATAAGATTAGAGGAAAGTAGAGTCATGGCGTATGTACCCCCTTCCACACTCTTAAAAGTGGCTCGCAATGTACATATGTACAATGAAGCGAACTCTCGCGAACTCGAGAAAGTGCAGCGTAAGGTGATACGTTTTGTTAAAAAGTGCTACGATAGAGAAGCAAGTGTAACGCAAATGCTCTCAGACGCAGGTTGGGAATCCTTGAAAGAAAGGATATTAGAAGCTAGGCTGCGATTGTTAGATAAATTCAGAGGAAATACATTTTCGGAAGACGTAATTGGTATTATGCGACCCCCCTGCTACTTTGGCCGATCCGACAGCGTAAAATAAGTGAAATAGACACGAGGACAAGTCGTTTTAGGGACTCTTTTTTTCGCGAACGATACGCGATAATAATAAATTAAAGAAGTAATTCTACTCTTGGTGATTACACCCCCTTCCACACGCCGGAAGGAGTATTTATGTAGATGTAGATGTAGATATGTAAGGTAGAATGTTTCGGGCTTTACTTGGTGGTGAGCCGTAACATAATGAAATAAGAAGTTAGACCTAACACAGCATTGTATAAATTAAGTGTTCTACCATCTTATTTCACCATGTACATATGTAGATGTAGTTCTAGGAATAAGTAAATGTGGGTAATGTGAGTATATAAGTTTGGTAGAAACCCCAAGGCATAATTGAGTGCGAGGGGATTGAGTTGAGAAATTAAGCTTGGTGATCGTAAAATCGGACCCATTCGCCCCTCACTTTCCGCAGGATCCATAAATTCCCGGAGCGGAATCGCAGTGGTCGGTGGTTTTTAGCGGCGATATTAATTGTTTCGGAGAGACCCTTGCTCACATTTGGACCATTTTGTTTTGTGCCTTTTTCAACGTGAAATTTTGAAAAAATTCACGCTCTCCGACACACGCGTTCCTGAGCCCAAGCGAGAAAATTTATGCAAGTCGTTAATATATTTTAGGTAAAGTTTCTGCGGAAATGAAATACGGCTATTTTTACGGGGAAACCGAGTTTTTGCTTGAGGATATCAATTAATAAGTTGGGAGGTATAAAAATGATGATGTTGACGAAAAATATTTTATCACGAAATTTTGTTAGTGTGTCTTTAAGAGAGTTTAAGCGGCAGTATGCGGTGTGTATACAACTGACGAGGTTTTTTGACTACTCTCTCAGTTTGACTAAACATAAGTGCTTACCAGAATATAGAATATTTTCCTTAATTTCAACAAGAATAGGCTGTTTACTGTTTTTAACTTTTGTTTTTTACTGATGTTTCTAAGTTTTTTAAACACATTAGAGTTTATTAATGTGTACCTTGACGAAGGTCATTCATTTGAAATTATTAAATTAAAATTACGCTCTCAGTTTATGTTGAAAGATAAAACTTTGAAACTTTTTCTATTCATTCTTTAGGAATAAAAATTCGAAATCAATGTTATTATAACCCCGTTTTAGAATCACACCATGCATATATTCATGATCTCCACGCCTCCTCCATTCGGGTTACTCGGAAACTCTTTCATTAAATTTTTCTTTCCACACTTTTCCACTCTTTTCCACTCTTTTCCAAACTTCTTTTACTTCTCAAACCTCACATTTTAATGAGTTCTTTTGCTCCATGAGCAATGTTTGTACCTTCTCTTTAGACCTCATCTATCACCTTATTCCAGTCTTCGTCACCTTCTCGAACCAATCGCGCATCTTCACAATTCACGCGTCTTCATAATTTTATATTAACTATTCTCTACATACTTCGTAACCTAGGAAGCTTACACTTTTAATGCTGGTATTAGAAATGTGTACACTCTACAGGTAGGCCGTTTATCCAGTATTGTACTCTTTATCCTCGTGCTTCTCTTGATAAACTCAATTTTCAATAAGTAACGTGGCAAGCGTTTTTTTCTTGCACATGCATAATTGTTTACAACTCTCCATACAATACCCTAAATTTAATTACTCGCATTATTCAATTTCATTATTAAGCGAATGGGTTACGAATGTAATACTTCTACGGTGAGGAATTTCGAAAAGAAAGTCTTAGATTTCAGAGTGGTTTATCGACCAGTCATTATATCGAAGAATTGCTCGAGAGGTTCAAGTTGAGTCGTGAATAAATGCAATTAAAGACTGTACGACTTGCACGCAAATACCCTTGTGAATACACGAATCAATTAACCATTACGTATAATAAAGGATAGGACACAAAAATAGATAGAAGAGAAGAAATAAACAGAAAGTTACTTGTAACATATGTCCGTCAGAAAACGGGCTTAAGGCGTGTGAGATAAGATTTTTTTTTGAAAGTACGAATCCCATCCTCGAATTAATACTATTCCCAATAACGCACGGGTGCGACCTCGTCGTGTAATATATTTTCATATTCGTAAGTTCGCCGTACTGCTCTCATCGTATCCTCGTTCTTAATTTATCCCTCCCATTTTTTATCTGCGCTCGAATGATTGCTGTAAAAGGACCGCGGTCTCGTTTATTTTCTAGATCGTAAATTTCGTCCTCGTGTAAGGGAGGGACGCACTCTTTGTATCTCTTGTCGGAGGGAAAAATTTTCGAAAGGGATTAAAGCAGGGGACAGTTATGAGTGGCCGTCGCCATGAAACTCAGCTTCCACGTTACCTCCTTCGGGATTTGAATTAATGTCCCTTTTTCATGGGGGAATTAGTTGTCAATGATAGAATGGACGGCCCTCTACGATTTCATCTTTTAATCGCTTTTCACTCAAATCCTGTAAGTTTTGCATTTCTTTGCATGTTAACTCGGCTGTATGAAATATAAGGTGACCAATTCGATAGGCGTGGTCTGCTCTTTGCTGAAAAAATTGCTCGTTATGTACGAAGAAAACAAAAACTGATCCTGATACTCACATCAGTGAGGGTAACAGTTTCAGTTCAGTGAGTGAGAATATTTAGGATTTAGCACTTTGGATTTTAAAATCTTTGTTCAAATGAGTTCTTTGAAATCCCTTTAGGCATTTCCCTATTATTTTCAGATCTTGGTAATGGAATCTCGGAGAATTTAAGTTCTTTTTCCTCAAATAACATTCACAGTATTTATTCTAGCAGATGAAGGCACTAAGGAATTAAATATCCATCGCCAACTGGAAACAGCAAAATGAGAAAGTTATCTTACTTTCACTTCTAACTTGTGAAAGAGATTTGCAAATAAATATTTTTAGCGTATATTTCTTCATGCATCGAGAAACCTAGGGCTCTTTCATCCTTGTGCCGTAAATATAAAAGTTAACATCATATCTAGGAAATGTGTAAGAATGCAAATTTTGGTATAATATACATAGTTATTCTTATATACATATTTTTGTGACAAACTTCACTAAACGTTCTAAATTTAAGTTCCTTTAATTTATCTCTTTCCATCATGCTTTCGGTTAAAAACGAAGGAATGGAAGGAAATAATATTTGTCAAAGTCTTAAATGAGACATTTTAACCTTCCATGAACAAAGAGTTCGTAGCAACATGCAACAAGCTTTGATTTTGCTGCAGTTGTGACGGTTTCATTCTGAGTACGTACTATAGTTACACGTTCTGCAGTATGTTCTTAAAATATCCATTTTTATACTTTAGACTGTCCAGAAAAGAAAGGATTCAGGGCTAATATCAAAAGATGGAAAATATCACCCGGTGAAAGGAAAACTAAAACTTTTAATTCCGTTGGTCTACTTTGGCACTGTTTTTGCTGTTCTAACTTATAAGTTTTCAATTACTAAGAGAAAAAGGGAGGAATATCGAAATCATTGATGCAGAGCTTTTCTGTGTGAAGGTCAGCTTAAACTTAGGGAGTTTCTCAAGGAGCATTATTGCCAACCGCGTTGCCTAGCGACGAGGTCCCCATGGGGAGGGTTAAAACCGAAAACGTTCCCTCGAAAACGACCTTATGGTGATCGTTACTGGTGCTTTCCAAGGTTGCTTTTCCTCTCAGATTCAACGAGCCTAACATATTTCTGTATGAGATCATCTTTCCTGCAGATTTTTGGATGAGCCGCTTTTATCGCGGATATTCTTAGCACTTGCTGTCTAATGACGTTCCCATCATCGGTTTCGCCAACGCTATCGTCTCCTTCAGTCATTACACTGCGAGGGAGTATAAAGAATTTATTTCAGTACAAAGTAGTCTCTGTGAGCGAAGTGATTAAGGTATTCGCTAGGCCAGGTTCGATTCCCAGCCACGACAGACCAGCTGCCGCGCTAGTAATTACAGGCGTACTTATATGTGTAGATAAGTAGTGCTCGCCACGTTACATTCACTTACACCGTTAGGCCAAGTAAGAGATTAGTGGACATGTCCCATTAATCACCATATGTTGAGCGGAACGAGTGGTAGCTACGCATTACAATTATTAAGTATAAAGGAGTTTTAACCAGACGATGATACAGGCAGCAGAGTGGGTCTACAAAACAGTCTTCGATAATCGTAAACAAATGTCGCGAGATAAATTACTGTGATGCTTCAATTTTCTGAAAGTTACCAAAGTAATATTTAATTAATTACTACCAGTTTTTAATTTTTTCACTGAAAGTTACCAAAATAATATTTATTTAATTACTTCCAGTTTTTAATTATTTCACTTCAAGTGTTCTATGTTTCGGTTGGCTCACGTGCCTAAGAATTCTTCACTTAATCATATTATTCTTCCTTCACCTATCCTTTATTAGTAGTTAACTTACCCCATCTTTTCAATCAGTTAGCCTCTTTTGCCTTTGTCTTCCTCCTTATAGTTTCTCTTGAAGGCCATCACTGTTTTTTCAAATTTTTTCCTGATTTGATAGCGACTTTCGCACTTGACGTCTAAACGAATAAATATTTATTTTCCCTTTATTCTATTGTCAAGAAATATCAGTATATTAAGGTTTCCCTTATCCAGCATAGTTATCTCTATTATAGTGTGTTCGTGGATGTATGTTTGCCAAAAGCAGTTGCAAATTAATACTTTTTCATACTTTGCACATTACTAATAGTCGATATCGCGCAGGTAAAAGGCTGCTTTTAATTTATCTAGTAGTTCCCGGTTCGATCCCAGACGAGTTCACCGTCCACCTGGTCCACCGACCAAATTGCAACGTTTTACCATTAAGTAAATAAATAAACCCAAGTAATATACGTAAGCCTCGTTTATCAGTTGAGGACTTCATTTATTTCGCTAGATTTCATTAGAAAGATCCGTCACATGACAGAGAACGAGACGAGAACCTAAAAATAGAAAAATAGATATTAAATTTTATTCTCGGTTGTGGATTATTGATTTCGTTGCTTAAATACGAGAATTTTGTTAAAAAAATTTTGTTTGTATATTTTTTTTGTAATCAAATTTGAAGACCCATACGACTGTTGAATCTTCAGTCATGCATATAAGAATAAATTGATAAAGTCGCTTCATATAAAAGTTATGGTAAAATTTAACAATAGACTTTATGAAGAGGAGGCCATTTTACGAGTCATCCACTTTTGCGGTTACGAACAATTTACAGTGACGAATCGCATGGAGAACGAACATGCGACCATTTAGGAGTGTTTAATACAGCTCAATGTTGCCAGCGGGATCTCAAAATTATGATGCTACTAAAGGTGCTTTTTCTTTGGATAATCAACACCAAAATAATTACCCTGCGATCCTTACTTGTGCTTATGGAACGGGGTGCATGTAATATGACTCTACTTCCCTGGTTGTCTACTGTCTCGTATCATAGTACAACGTCTAGTAAATGATAACGAAATTTCATGTCTCATTTGTTACAGTGGCCATTTGTAATCAGGAATTATTCATTTTTCTTTCCCGCGGAGATTGGGTCGTTCGGCTTTTGAATATTATAGTTTTGAATGTGGGTGTATGTTTGTAAAATTCGAGAACCGGCAGTCCAAAACTTGGACATTGTTAAAACCCCACGCCTCATTGGTAAAAAAATTGTTTTCGTGCCTCTATTGGTCATCTAATTGTCTACGGCTTGACCTCAGACTTGTGAATGTATGCTAGGAATAGATGGATGTAAAGTGCGTTTTAATCGTTTCCGGACTCTGTTAGCAAAGCTAAAGCAAAACGAAATTTCGAATAAACTTAAGACACGCTTCATGAGAAAGGAATTCTATGAAAATTCATACTCATCGTCGATTTTAGATTTTTCATCCAAAATATTAGAGCTTTAATAATATACTCGCTTTCATTAGTAATTTTCGTTTTCGATAACCTGTCCCATTGATCGAGATAAGATGAGAGATGTTAGATTCTCTTTTGTACAAATAAAACTGCTATATTTAATCATCCCTACACACATACGAGTACATATCCATGATTCTCCCCGCTGAGAATCAACTGGAACTCCGCTAATTAATTATGAAGAGGTAATGGGGATGAAATCAGTTATTCACCCATACCATTTCTCAAAAATAACTTGATCTACGTATTCAACAGTGCACTTCATTTCTCACTCACTTACATTCTTTGAAAATGGCCGTAAATGTATACTGAAAAACATCTTTGTAACAATTAGGGCTTTTGGTAACCCGAGGAAACAAATGCTTATATTTACTCACTTTTCAATTCCAAATAGATGAATTGATCCAATCAAATTTATTAAAACTTAATCTTTCATTTCTCTGCAGCCGATATTTGTTGATATTTTTCTTTAACTTTATAAGAACCACAATTGATATTCACAGGTAGAAAATCTAGTTGGACTTCAATGGCGAGATAAAAATTTATAAAAGCGGCTTAATATTTCTCGCGAACCAAATGAAAATGCGCGCCAGCGGAATTTAAAAGCCCAAGAGAAAATAATTGGGTGAGGCGTTCCTTTCACTTTCATTATCGCTTTAAATTGACCTTTTGGACTCATTAGCGAACAAATTACGAAACGATATGTAGCAGAGCAGGATATATTCGAGTTAAAAACCAATTTTTCCAAAAATATTTTCGAGTATTTTAACATGAATAGATATTACTCAAATTTTCTTCAACAGTCAAAGCATAGCTCTTATAACAACTTAAGTATCATTAAATGTATAAAAGTAAAATAAAGTTCAAAGAATTGTTAATTCACTACCAAGAAGTATCCTGATAGTTTCAATGACTGGTTCGTATACTTTTGAACTTGAATTCTGTTACAATTTTTAAATCGCATTAAATGCATTAGGAGTCACTCCATTACGTTATGTGAGGGGCACTCCATTGCGTTATGTGGGGGGCACTCCAATGCGTTATGTTAGAAGGGTACACCAGGTTTGTGGACCAAGGATTTGATGGAGACTTACAGGGTTTCTTGCTCTAAAATAACAGACACCTGTCCGGCCGTTGAACTACCGTTTACGCAAAATCAGCATTTGAAATTCCGAATTAGGCAACTGCTCCGTACACTGCTATTACAATACATCTCGGGAAATTTTCCACGAATAAATGTTTTTCTCCCAATTTTTTTGACAAATGAAATACTTTTTATTAAATTACGCAATGGGTTTATAATAAATGATAATGCATCATATTAAAGTTTAATCCTCAAATATTATTCATGTATGCACCGCAATGCTTAGCGGTACCATATTGAAATTAAATTGAAGTTAAATTGAACAATAGAGAACTATTTTGAATGTAAAAATGTTTGAATTTTGTAATAAACTATTACTTTATATTGTATTCATAAATTCGGTTAAAAATTACGAAACTAGATAAAAATAATGTGTCAAATAATGATAATGCATGTACCTAATCTTTTCGACAATATTATTTTGCTACCCCTTAAGTTTGATAAGAATCCGCAATGACTAGGGATAAATATCAAATGCCAATACATGTTAGGATATAATACTTGTTAGGATTGAGGTGTTTTCCTATTTTATAATGAGCTTCTATGACTGCACAACATCTTTTCTCGATTTTTTTGCGCGATACATAAAAGTATTTTTAATCAATTCAACTACAATAGCTCTGCGCTTGTATCAGTGGCGCACCCACAGGGTTTCAGGGTTAATACCCCCAAGAGCGTCCAATTCTCTAAGAAATATATCACAGTCTAGTTCCCTTATCTCGGAAAGATCAATCATTTTGCTACATAATTCTGTTAATCTTCTCATTTTCTAACCAGTTCATCTTTTTGAAGGGAATTTTTTAACATCTCCTGTTAGGTATAGCGTGCATGGTTATCCCAGCCCCGGTAAGGTAGACAGACTTACGTTTTCCCAACTGTCTCGAACCTCCTCCCCTCCCATAGATATATCTTGGCTGCGATACTGGCTAGTATTGACATCTTTATGCTTTGCATGCTCTCCTCACTCAAAGTCTCCCTAGTGATGAAAGTTTGCTTAGAAGCTCTATTTGATCCGTTTCAGATTAGTCCTGAGCGCATTAATTTCTAATTGCTTTTTCTCTTTTGTTCTTTAAAACGCGAAGCTATAATTATTCTCTCTCATTTATTTCGCAGGTTTGTTTCGGACAGTTCATCCGCGGACAAAAATCTTGGGTTGTTAATACAGAGAAAACTTTACTACAACGAAGTCAGAATTAACTATAACATTGGTTTGGTGCTTTTTTTCGCGGGCATACGAAGTGTGTAGTAACCTATGTTCAAAAATTCTATCAAGTGATCTCGCTGACTTTAGGTTAGGGACAATGGGTGGTGGGCTCCAGGATAGCCAAGTGGGTAACATATTCGACTTTAATGTAAACGACCCCGGGTTCGATTCCCGGTGGGTGATCACATGTGCGATTGACCTTAGTTGTTGAAATACTTGTAATAATACTACTACTTCCATGGGTGATCCCTTTGCTGCTATATTATTGACGAGGGAAGCGCCATCCGAGCGCCCTCACCGACAGACTGACTGATAGAAGCGGGAATAGCCAATGGTGGCTCCCTTTCTACTGACGTATGAGACGAGGAAAGTGCCATCCGAGCGTCCTCACCGACCACTGCTTAGGAACGAGGGAGGTGCCATCCTAGCGCCCTCACTGACAACTGTCACTGACGGGGGAAGTGCCGTCAGAGCGCCCCCACTGACTGACTGACTAATAGAAGCGGGTATAGCCATTGGTGGCCCCTCTTTTATTGACGTATGAGACGAGGAAAGTGCCATCCGAGCGTCCTCATCGACAAAAAATTAGAGACTAGGAAAGTGCCGTCGAGCGTCCTAACCGACTTGATAGCGGCAAGGGTTAGCGTTCAGAGGGACAGTTCAGTCTACACTTTTCGGTTTTGCTGTGCTGCATAGTTATCTTAAAGTTGAAATCGATTGGGGTGTCTAATAGACAAGCAACGTACATTTGGGCAAATCGTTCCTAACCCAGCCAGCTCAGACCAGCGAACGAGAGGATGTCAGCTGAGGAGATTTTCATCACCAACCTTCGCTAGGTAAGCGCATATTTCTTTATATTTTGATTCACCTCAGGATAAATATGTTTTAGTTCCAAATTGCAGGCTAATCTAATTCGTACCAAAGTATTACTGTCACGAGCAGTCAAAAAGGTATCGCACAATTTAAATATAACTACCCACTTTTTATAACTTATTATCAGCTATATCATATTGATATATAAATGTATTACTTGTGTAAATAATAAATATTGATAACTATTACCTGCAATCGCCTGTCGTAAGTTAAATTATATTTAATCGTTTCCTTATTTTTTACCGTGTTGTATGCTGACGACGTGACTTTTGTATCGAAGGCGTACTTTTTTGTATCAACATATGTATGTCCTTATTTTCAAACCTCGCACACTTTTCATTGTGAATACAGAATAAGATGTTTATAAATATTAAACTCTGTAACGGCATATGAATTAATTTATTTCAAATCGGAACTGAAACGTACACAGAATAGTTAGGGAAACGAAAAGTTATAGCCATCGAACTTCCTATGCCATTGCCGTTCTTATTCATTATAGATCTCAAGTATTTATTACTTAATTAATTGTTAGAAGGTAAACTGCATCTACACCTTCATTAATACATTTATCTGCATAAATGATTCTCGCTAACATTATTTCAAGTGTAGCTCTTGCTAGATAGATGATCGATGCTAATTAACGCTAGACGCAGATTTTAAATAACGAATTAATTCTCCATTCACAATTTAATTTGCCGTGAATGACTGCGACAGTTTGAGATAACACGATTTAATAGGCATGCTACTCTTTATTAACAAACATCAGCAGTTGATCAACGTTAAGAGGATTAACGCTGTTTTTTTAGGATTAAATTTCCATAAGCCGAGATCCATACATACAATCGATTAGTTCACGGAGTAACGTCAATAGATGAAAGGTAATCAATTGACCTGAAGAAATTCATTCTCTAACCGTTTAGAAAGCTATAAATGAAGGTCTTACGTATTATAATCAGTATAGACATGAATAAAGAGTTCTAAAGAAATATTAATATAGTTAATTTTCCGTAAATATCCAATCGACAAACTTAAAATAAGTAAAACCTGTTTGAAACGCTCCCGATTAAGAAATTATCCCGCTTAATACGCAATTTTCTCTCGGTCCGGGTCCCTTTCAAACATGGAAAAATACCACTTAAGACGATCTGCCAAAGGGCGGAGTTTGCCCTTCCCATCAGCAACCCGCCGTAGCCAATCCTTCACTTAATTTGAAGGACCAAAATTTTTTTACATTATCTGTATCGCCGTCCTCTCTCATCTGTCTCTAAAGTTGTAAGAGGGTTCATTTGACTTTCTTGTTTGTGATGACTAATTCTGAAATGGAAATGAAGATGTCGCGAACAAAATAATTTCCATCCCGCTTTCGGAGTTCGAAAATAGCTTTGAGATAGAGAGACATCTTCCCCATCAGTTATTTCTCAGGGCATTAGATTAAAAAGTCGCTTGGTTGTGTTTCCTTTCATTGCAATTTCAAGTTGTAAACAGATCAAATTACCCAGAAGGTATTACAGTGTTTGGTGGGCTGTAGAGCGTCTTACAAATTCTTTTTGACGGCCTCTCACCACTGCTGTTAAAATAATTGGTTTTTATTCCGTAATTGTATATCTGGAAAACATTTGTTAGTATTAGAGTGAAAAATGACAAAAATGAAGTACTAAAGGAATACCAAAAATTTCTTTGTCCGAAAAGTTGAGTATCTTCATAAAATATTACCAGAAAGCAACCAGTATTACACTGAAATAGTTCGCATACTCTCTACATACACTATCTAAAGCTGCGGCATATAAAGCAAAATCAAGAATTAGCATATTCATTTTAAGGTGTAAAGCACTTATTTAAAAATTAAAGAGTCCAAAATCCCATTTTGTTTCCCAGCGAGTTAGAATTAAAAAGTTGTCATTTTCCGGTTATGACGCTATCCCGCTTACAGCGCGGGTTTCACTCGGGTCCTTTCAAAAGCATCTTGGCCATTAGAAAAGTAATGATAAAACGCTATTTATCATTTCCTTGTTGAAGTGGGTGTTTCAACGATTCTCCCGCTGGTGCTTAGAGAGCTAAAGTCTTAGCAGTTAGCTTATATTATGTGCAAACATATAGCATTAGTGTATATATTCCAGAATTAATGGAAATTGTACGTTTTTTTGTCAATTAAAATAGCTTTAAGAATTTATTAACGGAGAATCATTGTTGCAAGCTCATGTGAAGTTTTGAAATCCAAACAGCTAAGAACTTAAAAATATATGCTTCAATGACTTGGAGGGTTGAAACTTTAGCTTTTTTGAATTTTATTACCTTTTATAAATTTGATTCGAATGCATTTTTAAATTTTAAGTTAGGTCTTTGAAGCAGGATAGGATAAGAGGTTGAAAGTTGCGATGTTTAGTCATATTATCCAGGATAGGTATGACTCTTAGTATATTTTTATTTAGATCACAATGTTAAGTAATTTCTTCATTTTGATACAAGCCTCGTACTGTCTTTCAGAGGCATACATCGAACATCCTAATGGGAACGGTCGATTATGATTTTAATTCTGAGTAGAGAAAAACGAATTTACAAAATAAAATAAACGGAGTGTGCGCTTGATAAGTTTGAAACAAACAGAATGATCATTTCCTCATCATACTTTTGTAAGGGTCAAATCCTAATGTTCTTGTTAAAATTAATGAAAGAATGAAAATAAAAATATCTTGAAAATTTATATGTAAATAAAGAAGTACAGAGATTTGAAAAAAATCCATCCTGGTAGATGATGTTACAGAATGTCTTGTTTTCCTTGAAATAAGGGAATACGTTAGGCATCTATTTACAAACGTGGTGTTTAATAGTTTAAAATATTCATTGGGAATTTAATCCTCTATTTAAATGAAAATAGTCTAACAATAAGCTTTTTTTAACTCAACGAAGAAAGTCACTTGAAATAACTACAACTTGATAATGGCGTCCATATAATTTATTAAGGCAAACCTTTGCTTTACGTTAAGAAAAAAAATGCGTTACCTCGGAGGGCAGATTCAGTTGGCAGGATTCATAGACCTGTTTGTTTTATTCATGGACCTTCTCAAAAAATCAATCGATTCAAGCTTTACTTGGGGAATTCCATTAGATAGCAAATGTTTTTATTCATAATAAATAAATACAAGTAAATCAACGAAATTCCACAAGTTATTTTTTTAGCTAACACAGGTTTAAATAAGAAAAACGAAATACATAGTCAAGCAAAAAGAGGTAGGAAAGTAAGTGTGCATATGAAGACCAGAGACGGGAGAGGAGAAAGGTATTAAGGAATTAGGAGAGATTGTGTAACTGCGGACGAGTCTGGAAGGGTGTATAAGAGGTGGTGGGAAATGGCTGTGGGTAGGTATTTGTTCACAACTGTTTTACCGGGAAGCTTGTGGATAAGTATATAAAAGTAAAAAATTTATAACTTCTGAAAGTGGTTTACTTGTTACATGGATGCCTTTCTTTATCGTCAAATCCTCCCTAATTTATGCCCCAAATGATGCTTATACCTATCCATCTTGAATATTTAATTCTGTTTCTCTTGAACTCACTGAATTAATTTCATAGAATTGAGGATTAAAGCCAAAAATTATTTTTAGATTTTAAAAAGCAGCTCTAATTCAACTCAGTAACTTTTTTTCTACTGACAAAATAGGAGGAGAGAAAAAGATTCAGCCCACATTTGAACCCTTCACTTGTCAAATGGAAAAAAATACCTGTTATCTTTCTCGAAATAAACGTAGTGAAAGAATATTCGATCCAATCACTTCCACGTAAATGATTAATTTGTCTTTCGAAACTTAATGTGGGAAGAGATTTCGTTTTTCGATAGGTACGAGCTTTGATTAGCTTTTGACTGGCCGACATTTTCCCGTTATTAGTTTTTAACGCGTCACGCGCTTATCTTGTTTTTTAAAGCGATGAATGTCGATAAAAGCTCGGATGTGAAGGTTTTAGTTGATTGAAAAAATTTCACTCGACTGGATTTGCCGTGATTCCACATCGGCAATTTTTACTCTTTTATTTGAGAAAGACCTTTCCGCCCCCCTGCGTGTTTAAAATATACCCAAGGGACTTTCGCCAAACCTTTTTTGCATTTTCAATAATTGAAACGTTAAGATTTCCATAGTAATCACACCATTCATTTGCATCTGCTTCCATTTTTAATGACGGCTTCATGAAGAGCTAAGCGTTTCGAAAAGTGCTATCACTACTTGAAATGACAAGGAAAAGTGTGAAGTCCTAACACGACTTCACGGTCACGGCCCAAGTAGTTAATTCTTCTATTACTACCATTACCTGTTGCTGCATATTCGAAAAATACTCTCTGTACTGTAAATTTCATGCCTGCTGTTATTCAAAATGGACAAAATATATTAGAAAAAATTGATGTTTTAAGAAATCGTTCAAAGATGTGTCAGTAAAGAGTAATCTCGTTAGAGAAGTAGGATACCAGTTGATCGGAGACCAGTAATATTACAATATTGTAAAAACTTGCTTATGATTTTTAAGCATAGGATAGATTATATTTTGAAAATGCTATGAATAAGATTAACCAGTATAAAATGAGATAATGAATAGAAAATTTAAAAAATCACCTACTATCGAAATTTTAATTACGTGCCCCTGGATTTTGTTAATTTATTGCGAGCTTAGTGCTCAATGAACAATATTTACATCAAAGTAAAGGTAATTTTATGTTCTATTTCTGAAAGTTTTTTTGTTGATGGCAACGAAGAACTAAATATACCGTGAAGAAATATTTAAACCAAGGTACCCAAAAATCGGCACTTTTGAATCTCTGCTTTTTCGTGACGTATAAAAATCAATTGCAAAGAAATGGCACAACTTACGGTAACGCAATTTATTCCAGAGATGCATAAGAGCAATTTCAGTCTGATGAACTTTTTAAAATTTTGGAATATGTGTTATATTGTTGTTAATCGGCGTAAAAGTTTAAAATCTCTATAGTCCTAGAGTTTTAATCTTAGGATAAATTCATTGCACCGTCGCACACTTAAAATTATTAAAGTTATTCTTTGTTAAACGAGCTGCGATTGCTTAAATAATTATCAATCCTCAGGTTGAAATTATAAAAATCATAATGAGAGTATTTTTGAAGATTAACTCAGAAAGCATTTTAGGGATGATAGATTAATTAAATTTCAATAAAAATCGCCTTTCATTTTACCGAATATCATCAATTTTAATATGGATATAACACCTTCTCTCTCGAATGAAATTTAAAATGAGGCGTGAAATGAGAAAGGAAACTCAGGAGCTTTAAGTTTTATTTTTTTATAATTGAGTTGAAAATCGATAGATTTCNGAAGAGTATTTTCCCCGAAGAAGTGATTAAATTTTTTAACCAGCTGCAGAAAACCAATTTGCCTCGACAGTATGAATCTATGTATGCTAAATAAATGAGGACGAACATTTAAATGTGCTAACATTGTTAACCAACACAGCAGATTTCTTCCAGTACAACATTTAAAATGCGGTGCTGGAGAAGAGAAAATATAAATTAATAAAAATTGCCTTTCATTTTACCGAATATCATCAATTTTAATATGGATATAACACCTTCTCTCTCGAATGAAATTTAAAATGAGGCGTGAAATGAGAAAGGAAACTCAGGAGCTTTAAGTTTTATTTTTTTATAATTGAGTTGAAAATCGATATATTTCATTTATACGAGGAAAACACTTAGATAAAAAATTTGCGTAACAGATGTCGATGAAAATCTCTGTTGATACATTGACTGAGAAGGAGTCCTATGTGGCTATAACAGTGCATTTGTACCCAGCGTTGTTATTAAAGTTGAATGATATCTCGCTACCTTTCAGTTGAGACCTGAGAGATGGGCTTAGCACTGGAACACGATCGATTAAAATCTAGTCATGATTTTCCTCAACAACTCTAATGGATTGTGAAATAAATCTTCTAATTAATTACCATATCACTATTTACAATTTATGAAATATTTTTGTACGAGTTACTGTTATTCATAAAAGTTCATTACTTTTGTAGTTTTCCATAGTCATGCCGTAGAAAAGTTACAAAATAAATTGATTTTTTGTGTTCGTTTTGAGTAACAAATACCAGTCCTTGGGGCACTAGGGTTGAGATTTGTAAGACATATGTGATAAAACACTGGTTACATCCATCGGTTACATTTGAAATGTAATGCTTGCTGTATACCTGCATTTTCATATAAAAAACAGGTAAACGGAAAAGTACTTAACTACTGTAAATTAATTTTTCGAAACAGACTTCCATCCAGTGTGGATATTCCTTGAAATTGCTGAAAATCGTTTCTTGAATCCACCTTCATTGCCAAATGAATACGTCGTATAGTTCGCTGGAGTAACTACTTTCCTTTTCTGTGTTTATGATAGATATATATCGAATAGCTCGTCTTTAATCTCTAAAGTAACAGTTGGGAGAATGTGAGGGTAAACAGAAGTGACTCTGTTGTTTCTCTTTTCTCTACTCTTTCGGGAGTATATATTTATATGCAATAATCAACATAAATATGTTATCAATTGTGTTTAAAGATCGATATCTTAAATGAAGACTCGGCTAGTGCAAAACTCAATCCAACCATTGGTTTTTTTGCCTGAATTCGACGGTGATATTTTAGAAGCCGAAGTTCTCTTTAAGAGGAAAAAAATGGTGTGTGGCGTCTTGGCATTTCCTTTTGAAAAAATTCCATGAATTTTCATGTACAAGATCTAAAAATATTGTATTATACGTAAAACACACATCGAATGCCATTAATAAATAACTTGCAGGCATACCGCCTACAGAATACCACAATGACTCCTGTACATCGGAAGAGAGTGATTAAAGCACTCGTTAAGCCGTACACGCAAGTTCGTGAATAGTTATTCATGAAAGAACTGTTTTCTCGGAGAAAAAGCAACAGCCCTGTAGGTATTCTCACTGAAGAGATTGTGTATAAGGATTCAGAAGTATTACCATTCGCATTTTAGCTCATCCGAGTTATGCAGACCTGGCGATTTAATTTTTTCCCGCCGATCGTAGAACAAATACTTTTTTGCTTGAATTTTTTTCTAGAAGTATGCTATAAATTAATTTTAATATCTCGTTAAATACTCCTAATTTCTATAAAAATGGCATTAAAGCTTTTTCTTAGGGGTAAGACATTTCCGAGTAATCGTTATTGGCACTTCTAGTTTTACCCTCTATAAAATTGTATTTCTTATGTTGCGTACATACTTAAGGGATATAAACTTGCGCTGAAGTTAAATTTACTATTTCTTTAGGAACTTGTTCATTGAAAGTTTAATCCTGGGATAACTAGACAAACATTGATGGCAGCTACTTTCTTTCAATGCCTCATAACAAAAGCTTTCGACTCTCCCGTTCATTTTTACTGAAGATTTGCCTCAAATACTTTAGCATGCAAAAGTAATGATACAATAGAAAAAATAACAATTTTAAAAAGAATTTGACGTAAAACTTTTTACGTTATTGAATTAGGGAACTTAAGGAACCTGTTCAAACAGAGCACCAAAACATCCCGAGGTTCTTTGAAATGTAAATTTTTCGCTTTATTTGCGGTTATGTTCGTAATTAACCTAAGGCAAATCATACCGACATATTCGGAATCACCTCCACTCAAGTGGATTTTTTAAACAATTTTGGCTAACTTCATATTTTTACTCAGATATCGCAATCGCCGGACTTTCTTCTCTAAGAAATATACGCACCAACCCATTCTAAATGTTGATTCCACGATGCTGAACAGAGTAGAGAGACTCTAATAGTATTTCAGGTCGATTGTTACTTCAAGAGATATTCTGGTCACGTCTCATTGTGATCTTCATTCGATTAAGAAATTAATTCAACGGAAGTAATGCGATTTCTAGCTTATTCTGCTTTGTTTGATACAGCAGATTGACAAAGATCTTATTTTGCACATTGCGGACTTTGTTGATATTCTTAACCCCGCTATAATTAACTTGGTAACTCTAAGCGATAGCTAATTAAGCCGGAATTAGGCAAGTTTCTCTTCCTCGCGGATATCGGCGTCAAGCACGAGCCTCTCGCTGCGGTTAATTCGGAATTTATTGCAATGAGGAGAAGAGAACGCAGCAATTAACATGTGGGAGCAAGTTCAGTGTCAACAAGTTCAGAACTCAAGGAAACTAGCCGAGAAATATGTTCCGAGAGGATTGTGCAGCCGAGGAGAATGTACTTTTTGTCGCGGACTGGTTTTCCACCCAATTTTGGGTCTAAAACATAAATTGGATGTGATACGCCTCCTTGCTTATTTATTTCACTATTCGAAGTTCACCGTGCCTCTGTAAATTCAGCCTTAAATCGGCGTTGAGAGATGTATAGCCGGAATTCAGTGGTGGTTGGTAGCTTTGGCACTACCTTCATACTACGCCCGACACATACCTATGGGAATATACCTTTGGTGTCAATATACCTATGGTACGAAGTTGGGACATTTACGATGTTAAATCCGGGTCATAAACAGGAAAAGTGAATGTCCCGTCAGGGGTTGTTTTAATGGGAAAGCTTCCATCAACGCCTGATCACATGCAATTTATATACGTCACGTCTGACGCACAAGGACAATAAACATACAAAGTCTGACATACAAAGGCAATAATAAAAATACTTCGTTCAAACCGGCGGAGCATAATTGACGGTCTCTCCTTGTGAGTCACTTTAAGGTACATATCACGTTTATCAATCTCCAAAACTGCCCGTGATATCGAATAAGTAACAGTGCTGGTAAACAATAAGGTTGTTCAAAGGTATATAGTTCAAGGTATTGGTATAGTTCGAAGCGAGACACTGATATAGTTCCGGCGCCCCGAAGAGTATTTTCCCCGAAGAAGTGATTAAATTTTTTAACCAGCTGCAGAAAACCAATTTGCCTCGACACTATGAATCTATGTATGCTAAATAAACGAGGACGAACATTTAATTGTGCTAACATTGTTAACCAACACAGCAGATTTCTTCCAGTACAACATTTAAAATGCGATGCTGGAGAAGAGAACAAAAAATACTTTTGGCAGAGCGAGATACCAAACTCGAGGTTCTGGAAAGAATTGGAGAAAAACAAACACTGATAAACTCAATCTCAGAAAGAAGAAACACATGGATTGGACACCTCTTAAGGCATTAGTGTTGGATCACTACCTTAATGGAAGGAATAGCGGAAGGACGAGCCGGAAGAGGAAGACAGTAATACCTGGATGAAATTATAGCAGGGAGGAGATACTCTGAAATCAAGAGACGAGCTTTAGAAAGGTAGAAATTGAGTGCCCACCAGTCTTAGGGTTAAGGAGAAGAGCATTGTTCACTTAATTGTGCCTTTTAGGCGCGTTTCCGCCTTTATTTAGGAGATAGAGGATTAAAGCCCACGTTTAATGCTCTATCTTTTTTCTCTACTCGCGCATTTTTATAACGTATAAAAGAAAAAGGGAGCACGTAGAGGGGTTGTCATGGTAGACATGCAATAAATGAAGGAGAAGTTGGGAAGAAATGAGCTAGAAAGAGTAGATGAGGCGAATTTGGACGGTAAATAGGAAGATGAGAATGATTATGAAAGGGAGTAACACACCAACCTCATTTTCGCATTTTTGTGGTTGATTATCCAAGGAAGGACTTAAATCAGAGTTTTATGTCATGCAGTAAAGTTATCCTTCAATTAACAAAGGAAATGATTGTCCTCTATGATGTTTGGTGTAGTATAGGGGATTTCAGACTCAAGATCAAACATGGAGAAATTGCTGGCATTTAGTGTTTATAAAATATTTCAATCAAATTATCAGAGACTGCGACCACTGAGCATGAAATAATTTTTATTTTACCTTTCCCACTAAAATATACCGTGTTAATAGGACCCTTACATTTGAATACCTTACACAGTATGAAAATATCTTGAAATATTTTAATTCTTTTGTTATAACTCTTCCTTCCTTCAAGTGCGAAGGTAAGGTGAAACAACTAAAAAATAATTATTTTGATATCTTCAGCGAAAGGCAGAAGACAGTTTTGAAATTTCTCTTTTATCACGTGATTTATTAAAGGTTTTTTTCAATCATATTGCCGACGCAGGATTGTTTTCATTCTATAAAATGTTTTAAAAGTGAAAATACTGAAAATGGCCCTATGAACCATGTATTTTTACGATAAAAGGAACGTCCTTGCCGTTTTACAGTGCTTTTATTACACAATTTACTAAGAGATATCTAATCCGAGTAAAATTGAGTACCGAAAAGTAATACTTAAGTGAACTCTGTCTCATAACATTAATTGAATGATTGAATTAATGATAAATACTTTTCGGATAGTCCACATTATGTTATTTTGTCCTTTGTATCATTTCTCTATCTCGATCAAGGAAAATGGCTGGAGAAGCCCATTCAGAAACAACCTTTTATATATTCTCCTCCAGCAAATTTAATAAAATATTGGTACTTGGTACTACTACCACGGTACGTTGTTCATTTGAAAAATTAAGCTCAGTAAAATTTATAAATTTCGTTAAAACATTCTGTAGATAATGGATTAATTATTTATTGAATTTCACTACTTGAAGATTACCAAAATCTTTTTATGTACGTATAACGCAATACTCCTCTCCCAAGAACCGTCGATGTCGTTTCTAACACGCATTTTAGAATTGCCTCACAAGTCGCAAATCACAAATTTGTTCAGATTCCTGCAATTACGCTTATTTTCACTTAAAAGATCGATTCATATTAAGGAAAAACCATATTATTACTGATGTGATTATCTTCGAGCGGATTTGGATGAAAAATCTAATAAAGAAGGGATTATATTTTAATAATTAAAAGATAATTTTAAAACGGAACGGAGTAACATGACTCTAACGTGAAGAAAACTGCATTAGCTTCTTCGAGAAAATATGCCAAACCTACGGATAGATTATAATTTAAGCTGCAAATGAGGGAAAGAAAAGTGGGACACCTGAGATCAAGTCCCAGTCATGTCGTCGTTTTACACTTCTGTTTATCCTTTGGTTTTAAGGCGCACGCCTACTCGTACTTTGTAGAACTCCTTTCTCCCATCCTTGTTGATTTTCTTTGGGAGGAATACCTCAAAATATCGCTTTGAGGACCGACTGCCTCGACGAGGACCTCTGGTAGTGGTTGTTGCCACTGTATGGAGTGCCACTTGCCTTACGCTCAGAGCTTGCCTTCAACTGAATGGAAGAGACTCGGCTTGGTACTTATTAGTGGTTAGAATACTTGAAGTGAAAGTGGGGGAGCTGGGTTCGAGTCCCAGTCGTGTAGCTATTTTTCACTTCTCTATATCCTATGAATTCATCACCTCAGTAACGGGCTGAATATGAGACCGTACTATTAATTCTCAGTTTCACCCGAAATTAAGACTTTTCTACGTACGTATGATTCACACTTGTCATTATTTATGTACGAATGATAGTAAAAGATTATTATTAGTGAGTGGTACATCGTAGACCCTATAATCACTTAGTTACAAACTTTAGTGTCATAATACTATAATACCTAACTACTAAATAAAACGAAAACACTTATTAATTTCCACAGATAGAAGTTTTAAATTGCAACTAGTTTCATCGATCGATACGTGATGATATTGATGTACCGATGAAACTAGTCGCAATTGAAAAAATATATCTGTGGAAATTACTAAGTATTTTCTTTTAGTATGACTCCCTTCCACCAAGTTGAGCTTGATCAAATCAGATTTATTATTCCTCAAATAAAAATAATAATAAGGGACAGATCGGATTTTAATAAGTCCAATTACATCACTTCATTTTTATCGCCAGCCTATTCTAGGGTAACATTGAGATATAAAAGTTCTCTGTCATCAAAATACCGATGGAAGCGTTATGCTTCGAAAAAATTGTGCGCAGATTAACCTTAATGCCCAAAACAGGTACCGAAACGATAATTGCCCATAGAAAACAGAGCGGTCTATTTTATTTAATGTTCATAGCAATGATTTGCTGGCGAATTCATCACGAAAAACGTATAGCAGCAGAGACTGAAACAGACATTCGTGAATTCACAGAAGCGTCTGTGACCTTTATACGGGCCCAAAGGATTTAAGAAGTGGGCGCGGTCGTTGACTGTAGACACGTTCATGCATGCGAGCATGCTTTAGAATTGCGAAGCATCTTCAGCATCAAGTGCTCAAGCGACCCCTTCGGCCTTAATACGAGGGAGATGTTTACATAATCACCTCACGGAGAAAACAAATTCAAGACGCCCACACATTTCTCTCGATTTTCGTCTCTGGGAATATTTTTAGACACTCTTTCTCGTGGCCCGTTTCTCTTTCTTCAAGAGGCGTTTCAAGTTCTCCGTGCCTTCGACAAGTTTCTCCTTTCCTCCCACTCACGCTTCGTAAAATATGGATTCCCAATGGATCACTTTCCTCCCCACTATTGCCACCGGCGGTACACAACCGAATATTCGAATCATCGACTCTATTAGTGTCAGCTATTTTTCCTAGACCGTCCGTTATCAAAAATTTATGTCCACCGTCTTGGGGTTGCTCATTTCTGGGAGAGGTCATAGAAAATTCGACGACATACATTATGGAAATGCGATCTCTCGAGGGTGTTGTTTCGTGAATGATTTAGCGTTTTCTACGGTTACTTATCACGTGGTAAAAGATTAACAGATCGACGCTTCCATGGTGACAGTTTTACGGATTATTTTTTAGAATAGCGGTGGAGGCGTCACCGAATTTTTCTCGGAAATTACAGCGGTTTTAACGTTATGCTCAAGGATATTTTTAACTAGCTGAATTACCCGTTGATTCTCAACGGGGAAATGTAGAGTAATAAATAACTGCGTACCACCTTTGGTTGCAAAAATGGATTCACATGTGAAAGTAAGTGGCAAATAACAGGCAATTCTAATATCCAAACCATAAACCAAAATGATTAAGCAAACGTCGCCACTTCGACTCAATATTCAGTCTGTTAAATGAACAACTTCTTCAATTAATACGACATTCGTTTAATAATTTTGAAAATGTATTAGAACATCCAATTCAGGATGACCAGAACCTCACATACTGAAATATTTTCTTATAAAAATTGAAACGATAAAATTATTTATATCTCTAATATTCAAGTATATATTTATATCTCTAATATCAGCATTTTCTTATGCATATGCCTTAAAGTAGAAAATATTCTTCCTTTAGTAGGTTTACTTTGACGCCAGTACTTTTTGCTCTGTTCAAATTTCATAGAGGAGGGAAATGGAGATGAAATTGAAGGGAAAGATTTTGCGATTAAGCGATCCAGAGCTAATTATCTCCAAGCAGGTTCATCCATTTTCATCGAGAGGGTCTTTTTCAGAAGGGCATTCCTTAATCCATGACGAGCTATCCTCTTTAAATTTGATTAACACAAGATAAAATTACCACCCGAAAAGTTAATTGCTATCTCTCTGATATAGGTTAGGACAGGATTTTTCGGTTCTCCGCTGTTGTTATCCCATCGTGCAGTCTCTGTGCTTCAGCGGTTTTAATCGAAACTAATTGGTATTCGTAGATAAGAAGTCAATGTAAATATGTTTAATCTCATTGGGATTTTGAATTCAACCACGGCTTAATTATAAACTCATTTCGTGGAGGAATTCATTTTCGGTTCTCTCATTATACCAAATACGAAAGATTGACTCGAGAATATTGTGATCATTATCATTCTAAATAGACCTTTCAGTTCATAGAGGAAAGAATTCAACGTACGTACTCATCAAAATCAGCTTGAAAATGCCACGCTAGCCACAATGAACAATTCGCTAGCACTCATCCCGTCGTCAGTCATACAATATAAATGAAGGGTTATAATGTTCATCACAACGTCCATCCAATTTGACCACAATTCAGCGCAACAAAATCCACTTATCATTTTCGTGTTCCATGAACCATCCGAAGTTCAACCACAAATATTGCCACTGAGAAAATTAAATGTAATCTAAACCAATCAGTAGATAAGGATCGAAACCGGGAAAATGACAGCTTCTGCACAACTTATATTTATATTAAATTTATTTGTAAAAATTCGATCGAAAATTATAAAAATAATAATAAAACGTCTTTTTTCACGGGCGAGATTGAGACTTATTAGTCCCTTCTTATATCTAACCCTTAGTCATTACAGATAGAAAGAAAGAGGTATTGGGAGTTGAACTAAAGAAAAGCAATAAAAGAAGGAACTATTATGTGGGTTAAAAAAACCTAAGTCTGCACTTAGGAAAAAATTAAAACCATGCAGGAAAACACCCACGTAAAGAGGGGCGTGAAAAACTTGCGAAACCAACTGAGAGTAGCAACTAAAATATAAAAGAGGAGGGGGGAAAAAAGCAAAAGAAAATCAAGGTAGATAAGAAAGAAAGTGAACATTAACGAAACGTATCAAGCGATATTTGATGGAACATCTCCATAATTTATTAAAGATTATGTAGCAAAACTAGGCTAAGTCCGCAATATAATTAATAAATATATTGTGGAATTAATCTAGTTATATTACATAATCTTTTATAAAAGAGTGAACATTTTTAATAATTTAAAAAGGATCTTACCATTATTTCTATGAATGGTGTACAATTTACAGGCGATGGAAAGAATACTTCGGCGAACTCTTTCACTCTATTGAAGGTTAAATAATTAGCTAGGAAATAGTATATACCGATATGTGATACTTTAGCCTGTAACCATATGTATAAATGGTCTGTTAGACTCATTGGTTTGCAGATGATATTAAATAACGTAATAATGGAATGAACTTTCCATATATATGTCTAATGCCTGTAGGCTGATTTATAAATTTGATTATGCTCAACGCAGAGTGGTCCTTTAATTCATAAAGTTTGAAGAGGAACGTAGAGTTTTCTCATATCTCTAGGTGGTCCCAGATCTGTATGTTTTCTTATCCGGTTGATAGATTTAGAGGAATTATTAGGGGAGGTTGAGAAATTAATCTCACGAAATACTTTACCAATTTCACAACAAAACTAGTTCTCACTATTGTCATTAAAACATGACGGATGTGCACAGCTATTGTAGTCTTTCAGCGTCTTTGTTAACCGTCTACATTGTAATAAATCTAGCTTGTCGCTTGTTTGGTGTGGTGGGAATCTACCGTTTGCTGAAATTTTGCAAACTCCGAGGCTTTCTATCTAGTTCATCAAATAACATTCAATAACGTCCAGTATCGACAAGAAGCGAGAAACTTTCTGTAAAAGCTCCATAATTGTATCGGCCCAAAACTCAATAAGGCATTTAAACAACTGTGATACCCGATTAGGAGATGGAAATCAATTATACCCACTAAAAANTTACGTAGTTTACCATACTAATCGGTCTTTTGCCATTCTCTTCAGCACTAACAAGGAATGAATTCCTATATATACATCGTGGTAAATATATGCCTTTTACTATATTTTTCTACTATTTAAATTAACTCTTATTATTGTTTTGTTCACTTTTTAACTTTAACGATGGGTTAAATGAATTAATTACGTCGTTTTAGAAGAAGTAATATCGATTGAGGTGTTTGCTTTTGTATCAATCTATGATATTTTTTCCATACTAATTTGCCTTATCTTAACACGATGTCAGATCAATTTTTATGTTCGAAATCCCATCACTGTATTGTACGTTTTGTACTTCTACAAGACATCTTTTCTAAATAATATACTAATTGAATGGCATCCTATATTCTTACTCCTTTTATTCGTTTGCTGAAGAAGAGAGATAAACGGAATAGATCTTAACCCTTTCAAATAGCTCTGCTTTCAACCGCGGACGGCCCTGGCAATAAATTCCTTGAAAGTCATTTTCCATATGGTATTGAAAGTGAAACCCAGCATAAAAAGTGCTGTAAAATGCGGCTGTAAATTTTCGGCATCCGAAATTCGAGCGGGATACTTATAAAAATGGGCAGAGGGGGTGTCTGTGGCATAAAAAGAAGCGGTTGAAAAATGTTAAGATATCTGTACAACTGAAGCTTCGCTTTCATCGGGAGCGAATGACTGATGTTATAATAATAATAAAGTTATTGATATTCAGCAGAAGATTTTTATAATTTAGTAATTTTAGTTTCTCTAATATAATGAAACAGAATATGACTTAGTCTACAGAAAAGACTACCTCATCATCACTTAATCGGAACAGATGTTCCGCTCATTTGTCTTTAGTCAGACTTACGTAAGTCAGGTTAGAATTGAATTCAGATTTCGTTTATTTTCTTCGAATGAATGATATTAGAAAGGAGAAGCTCCCCAAGAAATTCAACTTGTTTTACCTAGAACGAGATTCTGGAATACACCGCGATCTTTCACTTCTGCGAGACGTTAAAATTCTCTCAAAAGAAAAAATATCTAAATCGATTTCGCACGCGCATAATTGATTCTGACATAATAACTCTTACCTTAGCGAGAAAATCTCGTGGGGTTTTACGGACGAGATCAAGCTTTAGTGGAAAGAACACGGGGATTTATTACTCTCGCGACAAGTAAAATTTGTTAAGCAAAGAAAACCGTCAGCGATGGCCGAACAGAAAAGCTCTCCTGCATATCCATTTCCATGTTAACGCCGTCGCCAATTTATTACGCCTGCCCATCCGACCTCAACGTCTGGCGCAAAACGAAACAGCGGAAAAATAAAAGATAAAACTCGGATTCGGTCAGAGTAACTGCAGAGATCGGACAACCGATCCCTTTGGGGGAATGGTAATGATTCCCAAAAAAATTACAGATAGCCCTCAAAAAAGCCGCATCGGATCAGATATCGCTCTTCTCCCCGTTTGTCGCCATTTCCGGATGACGCTATCGACAGCTTTCTTTCAGCGAAAAAAGCGAGGAAGGGAACATTTGCAGCCGCGCCGAATCGAACGTTTCTCCGCATCGCTTGTCACGCGAATTAATTCATCTTCACGGGCGGATCGACGTGGGAAGCCGGTTTTACGCGCCGGCCGTCGGTGGACTCTTTTCAATTTCATTAGCCTGCGTAGCGGAGCCGGAAGGCAATTCGCCGCCATTCGTCCACGTAGCGGACGTTTGGGAGACGGCGGAGACGGGGAAGGACAATGGGCGAGCGGAACGTGCATGTATGCATGGGAAGAGGGCGGTGAAGGGATAATGGATGGAGGAGTGCTAGCCATATACTTTGCTTTTTGTCCTCGCACTATCTCTCAATTAGTGGGAACTAGAGATGACATCGGTGCGGATGGAGCCACTGAGAGAGGAATGGAACAAGGGATGGATAGATTAACGGGGAAACAACTTCACTGAGAGGTAATTTAGGTGGGAAACGGTTCTACCGATGGATGTGGAGGTTGCAACGGAAAGGTACATATATGCTCCGCAAAATTTGAAGATTTTTGTAGAAGTATTCGATTATTGTTATTATGGGAAGTGAAATAATTGCAAAACGCATTTCGTATTTTCCACAGTTTATTTACATACGACTGGCTACCGGACCGGATGACCGGATGACGGTCATCTTCAGGTCCTGAGGTCAAAGTAGTCGAAACCGGTCGTATGTAAATAAACTGTGGGAAATGCGAAATACGTTTTGCAATTATTTTAGATGACGTCCCACAATATTAGGGCAGAACACCTTGAGTTTATGCACATATGGAAGCTCGAAAGAAAGGATTTTCTGAGATGGGAATGGCAAATAAGGTTTTAGAAAAGGAGAGGACAAAAGAAGGTAATGGATTGGTTGAAGAGAGAATAAAAAGAAAATGATTGGAATGAGGTGGGATAAACTCGGTGGATGATTCGTTACGAAGGCCCAGAAGAAAAACGGAGAGGACGGGAAATAAAATTGTTCCTTGCTGAACATAAGGTTTCCTGATACCATGCAAAGTCTCATCGGTTTTTAGGGGGAAATGTTTTATTTCACACAACTTGAAAAATAGGCTTTGCTAGACTAGTTTGATAAATTATATAGGAAAGGATTTGTAATAAGAGGAATTGGCAAGTTTGAAAAGGTTGGAATTATGCATGGAAGATATGGAAATTCAATTACAGTGAGAATGCAGAACCTGCATTTCTACAGTTTCTCCAAAATGCCAAACAAAAGAGTAGTGCGTCTGGTGGAAACGTGAAGTGGAATTAATTTCAGCGTTTCATCTCTCTGAGCGTCTTTCTCTAGAACATAATTTACTTGTTTAATCAGAAAATGAGAAAATATGCCCCCGGAAGCAGAAAGCAAACTTCGTAATTACTTTGAGCTTTCAGCAAGTTTCTATGTGGTAGCACATTTTCATTTCTCAATGTCGAAGAAAGTTATGAATTGAGGAGATTTACTCTCGGTTCATGCATGCCAACAATCATCAAGATCGAAGAAAATATCTTGGAAGCTGGGAAGAAAAAAGAAGATTTGTGCTTAAGAAGAAGTAAGAATCTTATATGAACCTCTTGAACTATGTACTTCCATTTTTATTATCATATGCAAAGGCATTAATAGAAGCTTGCATAGATATTCTCCAATTATATCAAGGCTTTTAGAGAATTAGTATTTATTTACGAAATTTTTTTGACTTCTTTCATCTTTCGAAGTTTGAAACCTGTACCTGACCCTAGTTAACGATTCTTTCCAGCAGATCAAGCTCAATATCATCTATCAATATTAAGTTCAATATCAATCTCTTAGTAGAGAAGTAAAGAGAGAAAGGGGTTAGTAAGCGTATAGAGGGAAATGTAAGTTAGAAAAAAAGGGTTTCCTCCTTATTTTTCCATTTGGTCGTTGATTTACGTAGTTTACCAAACTAATCGGTCTTTTGCCATTCTCTTCAGCACTAACAAGGAATGAATTCCTATATATACATCGTGGTAAATATATGCCTTTTACTATATTTTTCTACTATTTAAATTAACTCTTATTATCGTTTTGTTCACTTTTTAACTTTAACGATGGGTTAAATGGACAAGAAGACGCTAAAGCCTCAATTTCACCCAAAATAAAGACGTTATTTACTTATGTGATGATGATTTGATTTTGCATTTGATTTTGCCGCGGTGCAAACCGCAAGGTTGATTTTTGCCTTTACATTGTTTGTAGTATCTTTTCTGCTCGCATAGTGGCTCAGTGTGTTTTGTTCCTGTTTCACTTCAGTTTCTGCACGTGATGGTGAAGCAGTAGCTTCTTATGCTTAGCCATACTGAATGCGTATCTTCTCAACAATAAATAGTGTTATTGAAATCATCTCAGTGCTCATTTAAGATCGACATCTAACAACTTATTTATCTTAAACCTTATTTCAAGGAGCAGCGTTAGGAAAGTGAAATAATCTATGAATGAGTAACGAACTGTGATTCAAATTCTTCTACTACCAGCTTTCGGAAACCGTAAGACCATCTAATACATTTTCAGTTGCTAAGAACTTTTGATATTCTTTGGAGATTTAAATTGCATTATATACATCTGATTAAAATTGATAATTATTCACAAAAAAATACCGAAGTATAGGTAGCGGAACTTGTGTATTGGTTTAATTATAATCTATATATTTAATGTTATTTGAATATAAGAGATGGACTGAATTGGGATGAGTCAGAATTAGTGGCGATTGGACGTGAGATAGGAAGGAATTAACAGAATGTGGCGAGAGAAAGAGGTTAAGGAAGAGGAAAAATTGGTCGGCCAGATGATGCATGGCCTGGGGAATGGGAGAATTAGATTCGTGCGAATGTGTATAGCACGGGACGCCGCAGGGGGGAGAGTGTGTGGAAGTGGGGCATAGAGTCGTGTGGAAGGAAGGTATCAATGTTGGGAGGCTCACTGGATGGAGCCCGGAAATCGGCCAACGAAGAGAGAAAGCCATTGTCCACGAAATTCACAGAGGGTGGCGGAAGCCATCACTTCGAAAATTGTACGAGGCGACGAAATGACGGCCTGTTTCCGACGACTTTGCTTTGTTCTCTTTTCTTATTAAAGTTCGCGGATGGTGGAACTAATTTTCTTTATGATATTCCACCGTCTGTAGCGTGTCGAGAACGTGTTTGGAATGTATTCAAATGACAAGCGGTTATTCGGATGAGCGAGGTCTTGAATTTTGAAATGCGCATAAAACTGATGTGTACGCTTAAAATGAACTGGAATGGCACAATTTAATAATAGAGGTTTATAATTCACGCGAGTCTTTCTTAATAAACCTATAAATAAACCAAGAAAAGTGCTTGACTTTTCAAAATTATTTTTGTCTAAGTTTTTCGAATTCGCGTATATTATTGTATAGTTGACAGTGCAATAAATAGCTTGCATTTGGCTTGCAAGTGATGAACTACTGGAAGTGGCGACTCTTTTCATACGACAAAATTCTCACAAATTGTATGCTTTTGTAGATTTTCTACAGTTGACCTTTAAAATTTGACCATTAGTTAAAAATCCTCATTCATCGAACTTGCTACAACTATCGGATTTTTTTATTATGGGTGCTCGAGTTTGGAATTGTTAAAAACTAAACCAGTATCCCACGGAAAAACAAGAGGTACCAAATTTTAGCATGCTTTATTTTGCGTTTAACTATCTGACGCAAAAGTTTTTGTACGGTTAGATTTTATGAAAAGTAGAACGAGGAAAGTACCCGTTCTTTCTGCGCTGTTTTCACGGAGCGTTGACTTGAAATTTTATTTCACAAAAAATGTTAATCCAATCAAAAAAAAATTTCAATGTGATGTTGAAGTACTTATTTTTAACTAAAAAGATACTAACTTAAAAAGTTTGAGACTTTTCCCATAACACGGTACGAAGTCTTTATCGATTTTATAAAATACTTTATTCTAAGCTACGGATGGACGAAAAATGCGAACTTGGTCTCGTTATAAAACTCTCGGTTGGAGTTCTTACTTAACTACACATTAGCGATTCATTTTATACGTATTTATATTTAACAGGCCGATTACGCAAATCTTCGCTCGGAAGTTCCATCGTCTTCTTGCGTATTCCTACTCCGAACTCGAGAATCCATAGTTAAAGATCTAACCGTGAGTAGGCAAACTCGGTTACAAAATAATTTAAGTAGTATGTAATTCAATGAAACACAGATTCAAATGGTATTCAAATCAATGTAAGAAATTAAAGAACGGCTTGTACTATTTTCGCTGACGTTTGTCGTCAGAAATGTAGTATAACATATAAATTTATTGTCCTAGGACTGAGTCCTTTAGAAGATGGTACAATAACAGAAAAATACTCTGTGGTAAAATAAAAAAAAGAGAAATAACAAAACAAATAATCTTTTGACAAGCGATTGAGTTACAGCATACTCATAATGAAGGACACTATCAACAACCTATACAAGAACAGCTCAACTAGACTGAAAGAACTAGACGGTAAAGCAAATAAACAGAAAGCATTTCAGGCAACATATATAACATAATATGTACATAAACCAGATAATGCATGTAATAGAATATAATTTCATGAAGAGTTGCAATAATATTTATCTAGAAATTATAAAAATTTTAAGATCGAATTCAATATTCTCTGTATCGAATAGTATTTGGTGTACAATGTTATATAGAAATATACAATTTTATATGCATAAAATATTTTGTGTATAAAGAATTGCAGTCTGTGAGTATTAGACTATTCCGTGCAGAAATTCCGTATCACGGATTACGATATTTTTAGTAAATCAAAATAAATTAACAATTTAATTTACTTCATACCAACTGACATATTTCATTTAAATGAATTTATGGAAATGTAATGGTTTCCCTTTTAGTTAAGGAATTTGTGCGGAGATTATGAGATGAAGAAATTTGAACACAAATTGAAATATGGCTATTTAATAAACTTTTGACTTCACGGTAATGTTGATTAGCTTTAGATTGGATTCTTTTTAATCACAAGTCTTCCGGAACATTCTTCCATTTATCTTCCCGAAAATGTTATTCTACGACTCCTTTGGTTACGTACTCTCTTCCTCTAAAACCAAGTCCATTCAAGCCGTTTCTCTTCTCTCTATCTAACAGAGTCATAAACACCAGAAGCTTATTTCAGAAAGCTCTCACATTACTTTCACTGCCCGTAGCTCCATGTCGCAGTAAATAAGTGTTCTTGAGGAAACTGTCGCGTCGACCTAGTTTCTCCATAATTCATTGTAGCGGATTCAATTTAAGGAAAATTTTTGAACGCAATATTTTGATCTCTAGAATAACAAAGGCCATAAAACTTTTCGGAAAATTGTAAGGCTGGTGATTCTTTTTAAGAAAATTAATGCTGTACTAAGGTAAAACTTATACCGCAAATTTACCCCAAACGTTTTGATGGTTGTTGTACGTACAGGAAAACATTAATCGAAGAAATAAAAATTGAAATATTAGCTTTGAAATGTTGAATCACCCCACTAGAAGTTAAATTTATCATAAAGTTCTGTCAAAATACTGAATCTAATTTTAAGGCATACAGTCGGCTGATAAAATGCTTTAAAACGCTAATAAAACAACCGGAGGGATTTACCCTTACATAACAATTCTTAATTCCTCTTTTCAAAGAGCTACACTGATAATAAGGTAGAAATTTGGTAGAACCGACTTTTAGGAAATATTGCTTTTTATTGCAAGAGGAATATCTCTTGAAATCAGAGCTGCGGCGTCTTACGGGTGCAAGGACCCGGGCGGCGGCATCTAAACGGTGGCAACAGAGGCGTTTCCAACCATTGTTATTCTAACATTTTTATTGTTTTCTGTGTGATACTACTTATCTAGGGAAGATTGATGTTAAATTATAGATTGGCAAACATTTAGAGTTTAAAATTAAGGATTACTCAAGGCGAGAAAGGAATATTTTTGTAGTGGACTTAATCGAAGTTATTTATGTTGCAATACAATTTTTCATTAGAAAATTTCACACTTAGTTGTGAAAAATAGGTTTTGTACAAATCATATCATTTTTATTATACGCAATGCGATGACAATGATACGCGAAATTAACTATTAACCCAAATGACAATTTACTGAGTCCGCATACGCATATGCATAGTTGATCGTTATTGATGCTTCGTGACCAACACGTAACGAAGTCATAAACACTGATTTTTCAGGCTTCTTAAATAATTATTACCTACAAATCAGGAAATGTATGTTTTATGTATTTAGTTTTAAGAGGTGGCAAATTATGTTTGCACTCGGGCGGCAGATAGAGACAGGGTGCGATTCTGCTTTAAATAATACAATAGAAGACAAAGAAATGGAGAAAAAGTCTCGGCACCCGAACCCAGGTGTTCCAATTGCCGGTTTGTTGCTCTGACCGCGACAGAAAAATCTCTCCCTTGATCTTGCGTAGTTGACAGAGGAAGAGATCGTTTCATTGGAGTAGCTAATGGCCAAAGTAACTGACAGGCTATTGGGCGATCCGGGTTCGAGACCAGGCTACGGCAAACGCTTTCTCCTTCATTTACTGCTCTACATTCACACATGTGAAACCTGCATGTATCGTCGCTTAAATAGGATGAAAGTTGAATCGTCTCATGTTAAATCGCATTGTTTTCACCATCTCCATTTTATCTCACACTTTTTTCTAGGATAATAAGTGCGCATATCCTTGCAGAGTATGACGTTAGAACCTATCCTCGGGGTTTCATTGAGGTGATGGTTGCTTCACGTAGGAGTATTTCCCCCAAGAGCGAAAGAGAAAAGGAGAGATAACGAAGGGGGGGATTAGAGAACTAACCCTTAGGAACAAAACTTTCGCTCACTTTCCCTTTTTCATTACATCTCTGAGAAATATTTCTCCACCTTCCATCTCTTAATCCATCTCTCTGCCGAATCCATCTCTGCCGCCGCCTCTTCCCCCAACGAATCTTTCCTCGAAAAACTCCTCGGTAAACCGCAACGTTTGTCCTTCCTTCCTCCCTATCTCGTTTTCTTCCTTTTTCCATCTCTACGCATCCTTCCTCTTTCTCCCACTCCGGTTCCGCCACCCATTCCATTCATCATCGCAACCGTCTCGCCCTTTTCCCGGTTAATTCACGCGTGACTCGGGTGTCTCCTCCGATAGAGAGTCGTCACTATCACCCGATGAGATAGGAGTTTTCGCGGGTCTTTTTTTCTCGTTCCCGATAAAAAGTGGATGAAAGCGAAAGGAAAGTAGTACTGCGCGTTATTTTTTGTTTTCGGTTGAGGCCCGCCTAAAAGAAATCCTGACAATGGCAGTTGGAGAGACGCGGCATTCCCTCGCCTCGCCCATTCCTTCGTCCTCCCTTTCTCTCTCTATTCCCTTCTCATGTCTTTCGATTTCCATCTCTTTTATTTTGATTCGTTTCGCTCCCGCTCTTTCATTCCCAATAATTTCGCGCCACATATTTTCACTGCCCTGATTTTTCGTGAAGTTCTTCCTCCATCCAATCCCGCTCTTCAGCTTTCGCTCTTCTCTCATCTTCTGTATTTTTGAGGCAGAATTTACGCGAGAGTTAAGTCGCGTCAACGTCGTTGCTATGATCGAACATAATGACTTCCCATGGAAACTTATCAAAAGATCGGTTCACGCCTCTCCGCGCTGAGTTATGTATCTCTCTTCCATGGAGCAGAAATTAATTCCGCCAAGGAATTTTAATTTAAAATTTGGAAGCTGTGGATGCAAGTGTGTGCTTGATCTCTGAAATGAGAATTTTCGCTCTCCTTGTCAAAGGTGGTTTAAGTGATCATGAATCTGATAAATAAATATTGTTATTTTGCCTGAAAAATGTATTAAAATTCAAAAGAGACAAAAAAGTGAAGGAAAGAAGATGAACGAAGGAGGAAACCCTAGCGCTTAGCCCGCCAATTAGTTCAAAACTCTAGTTTTCCCTAAAAACTATTCAAATCTATCAAAGCTTCTTTGGATTCTAGTTCGAAAAGCTGGAAAGAAAGTGATCATCTTGTAGTCAATACGAACATCATCCTCCGGATACTCTTCGAAGAGAGGAAAGTTCATGCTTAATCTTTCAAAATGGAGAATTCTTAAAGGAGCAAAAGTGAAGTATTTTATAATTTTAAGATTTATGCTCATGAATATTTCTTAGTTGGAATTATAATTTTATTTTTCGCACCCTTTTCAAATTTAGTATCAAAATTTTTGTTCCTTTAGTAGGTATAATAAAATTACTTAATTTTTTTATGTCAGTAAAGTGAATGTATTTAACAGACGGTAATAATTAAATGACGGAATAATTTTTATAACCTTACAGAAAACATTGTCTCAAAAAATATAAGGATGCATTAAACGTAAGAAGGGTAGAAGATATAGGTTTCGATGAACTAAATTTCGGGAATTGATTAGGATAGACCAAGATTGTCCGTTTTAAGATAATCTCAACCGATACAATCTGAGGGGACATAAGAAGTATATAATTCTTATATGTCCTGTTGAGATAGTCGGCGAAATTAAGTATGGAACCATTACAATAATATAATAGGATTTTGCGTGAATTTCAGAAGGCATAATTTAAAAATCAAAATTTTGCTGTTTCTTCTATAAGAGCAAACAAAGTCAGTAAGAAGAAACGACGATGAATTGTCAATTTATAAATAAGCATTCCCTAAAAAAATCAGTTCAGATAGACATGGGTCTGAAAGCGATATTCTATTCTTATCTACAGCTGAATAATACAATAATCTCATTATTCATGCGTTATCTTCAAACTGTTGTTTCTCATAGGTAAATATTTTTTTCACTCGTCTCTACCATGTTCGTTTTCTTAACGAAGAGCTTCCAATCGGGGGTAGAATTAATTTTGTGTTTGTGCAACCTAATTACCCACAATGCAATGTGGGATGGAAAGGGCGGTTGTATCCCTTCTGACCGCAAATTGCGATCGTCACAGCAACCAGTTGCCACGTCGCAACCCGGGCAACTATGATAAGAATATCCTCTCCCTTGTGATCCGTGTATCACGCCGGCACAAGGATATGATGTGACTCGCACGTACACTCGTTACCACACTCCCACGGGATCCCTTTCAGCAAACCATGCGCTTGAAAGACAGTTTCCGTTGGTGCCGATTTTGATCAAATATCGTGGTTTCCCCGTTCACTCTCTCACTTCCCCCTTTACCTCCGTTTCCAGCCTCTATTCTGCCTCTTGCTCGTATTTTGCTTCGGATTGCTTATTTGATATGCTTTGTGTTTTGGCTCATTAAGAGAAATGATCACAACGAAAGGAAAAAAGGTCAATTGTGGTGATATAAGTACCACTGTAAACTTACAATAGATATTGAAGGCTACAAACAAACAGCCCATTCCCTTGAGGTTCTAATCAACTATCTGCTCTTCTGTTTAATTGTCACTGTAGAATTTACCTTCAAGGAGGAAGTATACATACTACATTTACAAATGTACCCCAGAAGCCGCCTTTCGGCGTCTGGCAGGGGTTAACCCTTTCCAGACCTCATGACTACATTTTGGATATGGGTGGAAGTGTTCTCGAATGATTTATTAAGGGAAAATTTGATTATATATTCAGTTTTTCGCTAGCATTTCAATATCCCTTTACTTGCCATTTTTGCTCAATGGATTATGAATTTATTAACAAATATAATAATGGAATATGAATTTATTAACATCTTATCACCCGAGCTCAAAGACCCTCACTTTTCAAGAGGAAAAATTTTATGTCGTACACATTCACAGAGTGAAATAGTCATTAGAAGGTTTAGAACGGTTTAATTGCTTTCATATATTTATCCGCATTTTATGCTGAATAAGATATGAAGAAATATCAATACATCAACGTAAATTTCTCTACTCCCCACATCTACATGTGTACCCAGCAAGCCACCTTTCGGGGTGTGGCATGGGGTGCATGCACCCTTCGCGGACATAATTTATTCTTGAAATGACTAGCCGTAGCATATATTCCTCTAACAATCCCTTAGAATCAGATTGGCCTAAGTAATAGGAATGACGCATAGTATTGGTTACACCTTCTAAAAACGTACTTTTTCTGAACTTATTAAGAAAATAAAGCTTTGTTTAAATCTTCTACCTAGAGATTCCCTCTAGATTCCTTCCTCCAGAAGCGTCTTAGTATAGCTCACCGATTTATCGAAACAGGTTTTTACGAAAGGTATCGCCTTTTGCTCTATTTTTTCTAACTGTCGAATACAACATTTTTCGGCAGAGTCCCATACACTACATGCATACTCAATGTGAGGTTCAATTAACGCAAAGTAACATCGCTCACGGACTTCTTTTTCTTCTACCGACTCCTCTCTTGAAGAATCTGGGTTTCTTTAGTACTCGTTTGCATATGTTACGGATGAGAGCACCCACGTTAAGTTACTCGTGAGAGCCTCGAGACCGAGGGACTCCAAGATATTTCACAGATTCTATGGTTAATAAAGTTTCCTTGAAATACTGCCTTTCTTCACGAAATTCTATATATTATGAGTTAGTCTTCTGTGTTAATCGTAACAGCCACTAAAATTCATCAATATAATTATTTAGACTTTATTTTTATACGTAATTAGAATACTCTTTAGTTTTAGATACTGATATCACGCAGAACGTTTAAATTCAGATAGTTTTATAAGTTTTATTATTATTTACTTGTATCATTAGTATATTTTTTTCCGTATTTCACGAGAAATGTTCAAATAATACGTATTCATCGTTGATATTATTTTAGATTTTCCCATCGCTGTTGAAGAGGAATAATTACGCGACTACAAAGGGCTTTCTATTATTACTTCTAAGCAGCAACGCTCTTTGAAATGAGTTCTATTGTAAGTGAGATATAACTGAATTCTGTCAATCAACCCAACTAATAGCTTCGAAGAGGTTTTGATTATTGCAATCAAATTACACCCATTGAGTCAATCATTCTTTGACCATCAATGAAATCTCATTGTCCCATTTGATGTCGTGGTTATTTGTGAAATTTTCTAGGTCACGTTTTGAAACGTAACGTGAATTAGGTATATCGTAGAAGGCAATAATTGGGAATAATTAATGAAGGTTGAAGTACTTGAACAGGATGAAGGGACTGACGAAAACCTATAGTCATTTGAAACGAGAGAAGGGTGTATAAAGAGGGGAAATTTGAATGCAGCGACAAGAACAAACGTTTAATTGGTGAGTGAGTAACACGTACGGATATTTGATGAAATGACGAGGAAATATGGAACTATGGCGGATAATGTAACACAAAAGAGGATGAAAATTCGAAAAAAATTTTTAAAATTGCTTAAACTTATCAAAACCGAGGAATTATCATTAAAACCATAAATATGATTATATTTTTAATATAACATCTAAAATTGTTACTTTTCTATATCTAGTTTTGTTCATACGTAGAAAGTAATCATCATCCTCATCTTCCTTTCTTACATCCCTTCCTTCTATCTCTCGAAAAAAGTCACCCACTTATCTTTCAACTTTCTCCTTGAACTAACCCAATCAAGTTTTTTGTACGAATTTACTGCCATCAACGACAACTATGCCAGGAGAAATGTTATTTTAACATAACATAAAATTAATTTAAAAATATATAACTCATAACAATATATTAACTATAATATTAATTAATAATATTTATTAGCAGTATAGGTACACATGTGGTATTTAATGTATTTATACAGTTGGAAATATATCTTTAGGTAATATTTGAGCATCATCATCTTCCTTTCAAGGATTAGGCATTCTGGGCTCGAAGGTTTCTGCGGCGATCTGTCATTCTTTCGGGTTCCACCGCGATCGTACACAACAGGTATTGACGGTGGAACCCGAAAGAATGCTGAGAGCAATTAGGCATTCT